>JAOVYX010018371.1:0-82069 GCA_035668315.1 Drosera spatulata | reverse complement strand
TTTTGCAGGTAAAAACACACTTTGCAAGGCCAAACTGGAAAGAAGTATTTGCAAGGATAGCTAAGAAACATCCATACAGCACAGTAGGTGAGACTCCATACATGTCTAATTTTTATCATAAAAGTTTTCGCTAGATTGTGGTATAACAATCTATCACAATCAACCAAGAATCAAAGGCACTATTAGCAATGCCAAATAACAGTGAATATATCGCAGGTGTATTCTACTGTGGTAGAGCAACACTGGGAAAGGAGCTCAAGAAGTTATCGCGCGATATGACTCACAAGTCATCCACACGGTTCGAGTTCCACAAAGAGCAGTTCTAGAGATAAGATATTTTTTTCTCCTTTATCTACTTTCCTCCTCCCACTATTTATAACACGGCATAAGATTTTTCATAATATACCCACCATAATGGTTCCGTGTGGATGTAAATGAAATCATAGAGCACATTATACGAGAAGAGATAACACTAGTATATTTGTACAGTTGCAACAACCTTGATTATGGGAAAAATTTTGGAGTTGACCAATGCGACCGTTCTTCAAGTTGCTTCATGATTGCATTATTTTCATGTAATAGTATAATTATAGACGCCGGCAGACATATCGTTTGCAGCAATAGTTCATGCAACTGAAATATACATACAAATATATATCGTCGAGGGAACTCACCTCATAGGTTGACAAACTAGCAAGACATGCAGGCACATCTCAACTTCTCCAACAACCACGCATGTCATGCATTACAGCTTGTTCTGATCTTCTAAGCATCCTTTTCTGCTTCCCTTTGCCTCCTTGGCAGATGAGATTCTTGTGTTTTCTGTGTCGCTGAGAGCCTGATATGCACACCTAGTTCATGAAAAGAAGTTTCTGCAATGAAAGGAGAGTTAATAAAGCAATCTGTTCTTTATCCGTATAAGATAAAAACAGGGGAAACGATCTGATTGTCGTTTTTTTCACAGAAAATAGGGACACATATGAGCTTAGTCGCCCTCGACCCATCTTCTCGAGGCACATGAGACAGATCCACGAGGTGTGCCTCCTTAACTGCGCCTCGCCTAGGAGCAGAGGTATCTTCAAAAGTACTAGGGAGTAGGGACACTGATTACCTTATTAGAGTAACAGAGGTCAATGGATTTATCATCCATAACAGTCGGCCTTAATCTGTACCAACCATGATGGAATCAAAGAACCTGTCCAATATTCGCCGGAAAATCAATCCAGAAACCAGCTTAATGCAACTTAGTTTCAGTCTGTCAAATACAGATGATTCTGCAGCAAGCATAATCGCAAAGGGGATGGAAACCAGTAAATTATATATCGCATCAAAGGGGCATTCAACCAAAAATACGGTGCACAGCTCATGAAGTATCCCATTCAACAAGAATCTTCATTAACCATTTCTGAAACATGTTCACATCTTATGTGATTCCTACCAAAATTTTAACACCATTAACCATATGCTACAAGATAAAACAAGAGAAACCGAGGGGCAACCATACTAAAGGTACTTTTGACAGCTCGGCTTCTATGAATAGTGTTTCATTACAGCTTCTAGTGATAATATTCCGATTCTCTCAGTGGTTTGGGTTCAAAAGGAACAGAACTCTTGAGTTAGTCATCCTTCATTCTCCTCAGAAGTTTTGAAGCCCAGCGTTTGACACAACGTTTCAGAGTATAGCCAACAAGTACTCCAGCAACAAAGAAAGCTGCACAGAGCTTCGAGCAAGTCCAGAGAGACACAACATTTCTGCAAGAAAAGAGAATAATGGTGACAATTCAGTATCGTTATTGTATATCTACTGCGAAAATGACAACAATTCATGAATGATAGAAAGGATAAGTAGAATAGAGAATTGTGTCAGAAAAATCTCATAAAAAGACAGCCCTTCGTTATTGCATATTACTCATAACGTCATACGTGTTACAATGAATCTGTAGTCCAAGTCCAACATGCTGACATCCAAGTCACTCCTGTAGTTCCAACACTATATATAGATCGCCGAACCAAAATAACGGCACAAGACTGTGTCGAACCAAAAACGTTTGTCAAAAAAAGAATCTCAATGTAAAGTTAAGTCTACTTAGGGAAGCAACATAGCTTTTGATGGGACGAAAGTCGCATTTAGTAACCTCTAATGGATATTACAAAACTACTACATTATGACCTCCATCAGAAGGCCATGAGAATTGACAGATCCCAAGGGAAAGTATCAAAACTACCACCGAAAATATTCTAACATGATTTGCAAATACCTAAGCATCACTGTAACTGAACATTTCCCTTGAAACTGACTCTTTACATTGTAAGAAACCGCCCCATCCGAAGAGAAACAAGTCTACACTACAGTCGTTCGCATTCTCTCCTAGATTCTATAGGAGTCGGAGCGAACTCAGATTAAACCCAACGAAACGAAACGAAACGCATCACCGTTCCACAGATCACAACACACCAAATCTACTTAACTATCTCATAAACGATATAATCAGGTAACCAACTCATGTCGTATCACGACCGCACACTTCTCCATAAACTGACTCAACTTTTCATTCGCAAATACAGAAACCCTAAATCAGCAGAAGAACTGATTTCGAATACAATACCTAGGCGGCCTGGTAATGAGAGCTCCGGCGGGGGCACAAGACGGAGATGACGAGTACGGCGCTCCGGCTCCGGCGGCTTTGATGGAAGAAAGAGAAGGCGCCGACGACGAAGATGATGAAGCTGCTTCGATGTCTTTGGATATCTTCGACCAAGCCTTTTGAATCCCCTCCATATTCAATCATCGAAATCGAAGCGTGGAGATGGAGGCGGAATGCGAAATTGAGGCTTTTGGGGGTTTAGGGCTTTTCTAGGGTTCTTCCCACCGAGGAGCGGTTCGGCCTGAAAACGATCACTGTTTGAGTAACTTTCGATTTTTTTACGTATACGGGTATACGACCCTCTCGTTTGGTTACCTTTACTCTTGTTAAGTTTATAACTATTGTGGATTCTAAGTTGAGAAAATAAAATATTATATTATCATTATGTATATTAATAGATAATAATAATTATAAAATTTTAAATATAAATATAGTTTTGGATAAATTTCTATCGTTAGATGTATCTAACAATAAACTCTCTTTTCTTTATTAAGTTACTCTTTTAATCTGGATTTAATTGTTATTGGACGATATATGCGATAAAATTGCTTATGTTATCAATCATTTACGAGACGATAAAACATCATTAAAATATTAAAATGTTATGAAATACTTATAATAGTTTAAGTTATGTAGTTTAATTCTAAATCAATGATTTAAGCCGATAACTTCTTAAAAAACACATTAAACAATACAGTGACGATATAATGTTTTTATTAATTCCGGGGGTGGAAGGAGTATTAAACTTCATCACTTGGATAAAATCAATCAAAAGATATAAATTAGTTAAATTGATATCAGCCATGGGTTATCTTCCGATATTAGCATTTGCACTAATTAAGTTGGTTAGAATAGGCATTGAAAACTAAATATATTGTTGAGAAATTCATATACCTCTGTTTGATAGATCTCAATGATCTGTAATCATTTCTTAGGACTAGAACAATCATCCGATCCCACTGGACATCCTTTTATTCCCATCCACTCTGATTCAATTTTCTTATCTAGAAACCGTAACGGTGTCTTTCCCTGCTTATGTCACCCGTTGGTTTGTGCGATCTTTCCAACAAAACAGAGATCATTAATGCATTTCCCATTTCATAGTAGTTGTGCAAGATAACCCCACAAAACCCAAAAACCAAACATTTTACTGGCCAATACTCCTCCACGCCCTTAAACCCTACCCCAAAACAACAACCCATCAATGGCTCTCTCCTCTCCTCTTATCTTCACCCGTTCTTACCAAAACCATACACAACACAGACACGCAAACATCTTCTTGACATTCTTCAATGGCTACCCTTTCTCTCCCCAAATGCTCTTCTCAGTTTCGTCTCCCAACTCAAAGGCCCAAAACCCATTTGCCTCCACACTTCAAAGTTGGGAACTTTACAGCAAAATCTCACTTCTTGGGATTGAAACGTCACTGCCCAGTTTCTTATTCTTCATCAAAGTTCACAATTGTTGCCAAGGTTGGATAGAAATTTGTAAGAATTTGTGGATTGTGTGTTAGGGTTTTGGTTTGGCTTGTGGTTTGGTTGAGATTGATGGGTTTCGTTTGTATGGTGTGGTTTGTGGGTGCCAATGCAGGTGAATAAGGGGAGCGTGCCACCAGCATTTACATTGAAGGATCAAGATGGGAAGACTGTGAATCTTTCAAAGTTTAAGGGCAAGCCTGTTGTAGTCTACTTTTATCCTGCTGATGAGACCCCTGGCTGCACCAAGCAGGTTCGTGCTGTTATACGTTTGTGTGTCTTGAATCTTGATCTAACATTAATTCAGTTTCTAATTGGTGGAGAGAAAAAGTCGCTTTATATGGCGGATTACTTGTAGTACCTAATAGGATTTGCTAAAATGCATCAATGAGTTCTCAAAGGAACTGGTACACTGTGGTTTTGTTTCTTTGGCACTTCTGTTGTTCTACATGTATTTCTTTGGCATCAATGAGACCCCCCTTAAATTAATCTTCTTGGACAAGTAGATTTCTGACGAATTGATATTGAATTTTTCCTGTGAACAATTCGGTTTGTGTAGTATACCGCAGTATCTTCCTTCCAATGAAAACATAACTAAATTTCGTTGGGTCGCAGGCTTGTGCATTTCGTGATTCCTATGAGAAGTTCAAGAAGGCAGGAGCGGAGGTTGTTGGAATAAGTGGTGATGATGTACCTTCCCACAAGGTAATGCTATGTTGGCATTATAAAATATAAATCCTCCTATTAGCTTACAGAGAGCAAGAGTGATTTTTTACTCGGTTTATGTCAATCATGATATATCCTGGCCCGTATTGAATTGTCTTTTCCCTTGATTAGTCATGTATTCTAAGACATTCAACGTTGGCTTTTAATGGATCATACGTGCAATTTGGGATGATTCTAGGCCTTCCAGAAGAAATACAGATTACCATTCACGTTACTGAGTGATGAGGGGAACAAGGTTAGGAAAGAGTGGGGTGTTCCAGCTGATCTTTTCGGTGCACTTCCTGGAAGACAAACCTATGTCCTCGACAAGAACGGGGTAGTTCAGCTCGTCTACAACAACCAATTTCAACCTGAAAAGCATATAGATGAGACATTGAAGCTGCTGCAGAGCCTCTGAGCATAAATTTGAGTTAGCTCTCTTGCCCTTGCTATTTTTCTGTGCCATTATTCTATTCTTTGTAATCTTCCTCTATGCGGTGCTTCTACTGTCAACATCTGAGTTATGTTCCTGTATTGTAATTGTATATCTTGTAAACTGTAGTCGTTTATGAACTGAGCGAGCATAATAATATGTTTGGATCCTGTTCAGATTAGTACATATTGTCATCTGCATACTTCTTTTTATCCACTCAGCCTTTGAGTTTAGGGCCTTGAACTTTAATCATATGAATCAAACATATATAAACCGCATTTCTTATTACAATTCATTGTTATACAATCCAATATGGGCTTATTAGCTAGCATGTTCTTTGCCCAGCTTCATAAAACATGCTTAAAACGTAATACAAGAATGGTTACCTCACTTGTTTCTCCATGACCTAAGTAAAATGAATGCTTGTACAAACAGAAACTGATAAACAATAACTTGGTTGAGGAGACTATGCTGTTATTTAGTAAGTGATTTCTCTTTATAATCTTGGCTCGTGTAGGGGCTAAATGCTTCTGACAGCCAGTTATGCTTCCTCCAGGACCTCCATCCCATGTCTTCACATAGTTTGTCATTGTGGTCGATGCTGAAAGCGGAAATGCAGTGTCTCTTGTAGAATCTCGTTGTCTTCCTCATCACTTCCACTTCTTTTGCTATTTGGTCGAGCATTTCGTTGTTGCTCGGAAGCTTAAATGCATCAGCTGTCAGACCTGCTAGCCATTTGCATCTTAGCTCAGCAGCTTGTAGGCTGGATACAGTCTCGACATAACCCACAAAAGCCACGTTTGGTATCATAGGGTTAATCGTGCTCCTGCATCCAGAAATCAGGATACATTGTCAGTTTCTTTGACATGGAATGAACCTATTATCCATTACTTCTTCTTTTTTTCTTTTTTTTGTTCATATCTCTTCAAATACCTGTACAGCGGCATGACACCAGAAATACCCTCTATGAAGCTTCTGAATGGCTGTGGCATTATGTCTTTCAGTTTGTTCTTCCCATCATAGCCGGTCGCAAGAATGACAACATCTGCCTCCAGCTTTGAACCATCATCATGCCACAGCAAGTAGCTCTCTATGATCCTTGAAACCACTCGCTTCTGCAAGACAAACAGTGATTTTTCATGAATAATGATCAGTTGAAACAAGACGCATTCGAGTTTCTTGATAGGATTCTCTTTAGATGTCTGTAGTGAACTTACCATAGGTGATAGGAGAAAGCATGCGAAGTTCCTCAAAAAGCTTTGATCAGGTCTTTCATGGATGAACTGAGAAGACCTCGTGGAGTAGAAGAGTAGAAAGGCAAACCCCAAACGGCCTAATGCGGCACTCTCCAATGCAAAGTCCTTATCACCATGGTGCATGGTTGCCCATCTGCCCCTGCATTCCGATGCAAAGGTTTAGATCTGTTTAGACAGAGTCGTTCGTTATAACACATATTGATCAACCATGTCCAAAGTTACCTTGGTTTGCTTCTGCACATTCAGTGGCAATATCTATTGCTGATCTTTTTTGTAGCCAACCACGGCAACCTTCTTTCCTCTTAGTAACTGAGAAGCCTCGCCTCTGTTTAGCTTGCAATAGTCTAGGCTGTGCATCACCTTGCCTTTGAATGCTTCAGGTCCTCTGTTCGCTGTGAAGGTTGGGATTCTTGGGCAGTCACCATACTTTCCGATGCAGACCACCACGAACTCGAAAGCATACCACTGTAAAATTTCATAAACCAGTCAGTTGATGCATATGGTGCTGGTCTTTATTTGTTAAGATTTTTTTATTAGATTTTTTTACGGTGGCATGCAGTGATGTGCTACAAGCTTTTGTATCATTGTTTTCACATATCGAGTCTTGTTCAAAATACTTTATTTTAGAGTTTCTTTTTCTTTTTTTCCCTGAAAATGATGCTGTGCAATCGTTATACGACGAGAGCATGGAACCACTCCTGTCAAGAGTGAGTAGATGGTTTCTAACCTCAACTATGTCTGAGTCACTGGTTTGCACGGCGACCTCCCAAGAGGGTCGGCCAGTCAGCAGCCTCCCATACTCTCCCAAATGTTCTTCTGTTCCTGTTCACCAATGAACTGGAGCTCCGCTACCTTAGACTGAAACCTCGAACACGTCGAAGTGCTTAGCATATGCATAGAGATAATCCACAATCTCCGTGTGAGAAGGGAAGCTGGAGTTATCTCTATCAGGCCAAGGTAAATCAGAGAACTCATAATCACGTGTCGGAGTTTGAAGCTTCGTGGAATAGCTGGAGGCATGACTCCAAACCCCTCATAATCAGGGTTGTATGCAGAAAGTTGTTTAGCAGCTGCAATGCCGCTAATTCCAGCTCCTAGTATGGCGATTCTTGGCTGGGAACCCGCCATTGATTCCGGTTTTGTTTAAAAGTGTAATCGAGTTTCATTTGTAAGAAATCGGAAATTTGAAAATTGGATGAAAGGAGCTAACATGGGCGGTAAGTATTTATAGAGATGATGAAATGGTTTCATATAGCAGTCAGAGTTCGTGTATACAAGTAACGCGTTTGGTTTGTTATGTGTCTTACTAGAAATTGGAAAATGCATGCTGTTGAAGATTGAATTTTACGGAATTCCATTTTTAATATTCAACTTATCTGAGGAGAAATGATCGATATCAGGTATAGTTTCACTAGTCTTTCCCCTTTAGGAGTAACAATTTGGTAGATTTCACGATATGTTCTTATTAGTACATTTGCTTATTCTTCACATTGTTTCCTCAAAATGCCTTTTGAACGTCATCCCTGGCAAAATCTCTACTTCTTATTCTTGATTATTCCTTGATAAATGGCTTAGAAGAACAATCGAATATGTACAATCTCATTAACTTGCCCACAGATTATATCTGATAATATGGCCGAAGTCGCATCACCAGTAGAGTTCTATGCGTTATTTTCCACGCACAAGACTTCCATGCATGAGAATACGTTCATAGTCACGGAGGAGTGTCTGTGGGTATGTCAAGCTAGCCATGTTGAAAGTATAACATACGTACCAAGCACCAACAATTAAAGGCAGCCCGATTCTAGGGCGATCTTGTTGAATCAATAGGTCGTAGGATATCAACATTTTCCAGTTCTAAGATTCAACATATTCAAAAGCTAAGAAGCACGCATCCACCATCAAATCCGATGACTGGACTTTTCCAGGAAAATCTCATTCAAAATGCCTTCTATGATACCTACACCATAGTTGTCAAAACACACCGACCAAGCACGACGTGGAGAGCATCAGAATGCCATGGCCAAAATGTAGTCACCATGGCGTTGTGACATTTAACAAATCACCATGAGCTTAAAGGCATGATCTTGACAACTTCACCAAATTCAGCATGAAGACATGGCAAAACATATCCAAACACAAACTCACACACAACAGTCCACAAACGCTACACATACAGCATGCAACGGCTGCTCGGTACACAGACGTTGGAACCATCTTATACCGTGAGCATGCATCCTACAGGCTTAAGAGGAGCAGCTGAGATTTGAACTCTGTCATCATTGCTTGATCAGAGTTATACAGGATTTTCCGCTTTGCAGTCAAGTAAGGAGTGTGATGAGAGACTCGTACTCTGGGAACTTTCCAATAAGCTCACTCCGGTTTGCTAGCTCGGAGTCTTGATATTGGAAAGCTGGTGCGCAGGTGACCCCCAGGAGAGAATAGTGAGTTTCTTTATCCCGTCCTGTTACTTTGCTTTTCTGACCATCATGATGTATGGTAGCATCTTTAGTTGGAAAGGAACCAAACCAAACGTAAGGCGGAACCGTGTACTGCGGATGTTGATCTTCGAGTAGATTAGGCCCGACGCAAGTCAGCTTAACCCGTCCATCCCTCTCATCCAGTTCGACCACCTTCAAAGCAAATCACTCATAAGTCATACTGTCATACGGCAAACTAGCTAGATACTAAAAGTAACTTTCAACAAATAATCATCCAGCATGAAATCGCTTGAGCAAATCACGGTTATGAAGCGTGGCCTGGATCTAACAAGTATCACATCTTGAGCCACAAGCTGAGCATTAGAGACTGCAGTTTTGGTACTCACCGTGATTAGTTCTCCTAGATAATAGTGGAAAGTTTCTGCACAGGGAATACGATGCAGACGAGCCACACCCCCTGATAGCAGCAGGAAATATATTGCTGTGCTGACAGCACGATCCACCTTATCTGCAAATCAGGAATTACTCCCTATAAGGGTATATCTACAGAGAACAACTCATCATCATCACAGCTGACAGATGGGAAATTATCTCCTGTGTCCAGCACCAGTTTAATTAGTGCATCCAACTCTAGTCATTGCAACAATGTATCCGAACTATTGACATTGGATTTCAACAGTTATTCTCGTCTGCGATCAATATCACACCTGTTGAACCAAATCCAATGAAAGTCGACGCAAAATGCCAGCATCAAGGGAAATCCCAGAAGAGAAATTTACTCTTTAGCACAAACCTAATTTCAAACACCAATCCTCATAGAATCCAGAAACATGGAGGATTCGCACCTAAATTAGATCTGCATATATTTCCAAATTGGGTTTCTCACATTAACAATGCATTTCTCATGACCTAGCCATGTTAAGACTTCCCAATCAATCAATCCTTCACTGGTAAATTGGTAACCAATCAGCTAGGTATATGGATTCACGGGTCTGTTCTTTGAATCGCAAAGCGAAACAAGCATGGAAGCACATCCAGCCCCAGAAAATAACGCCACTTACATTGAGAAGGGAGATTGGATTTGGAGGGGAGAATTGAGGTGTCTCTCAGGGTTTCCAAGTAAAACGCTCCATCAGGGTGGGGTTGAAGATCGAGCTTCTTCACCACCGCTGAAGCTGACACCATTTTCCTCTTCCTCTTCTCACAGGGGATCGACCGCCAGTACCAGGTTAGGGTTTTTATTGCTGAATTTGGGGACTCATTAACATTTACCACTACAAAATTATTACTATCATCTCATCTTTTGTTTTACCCAAGTCCTACTAAATGAAAACCTTGTACTGTAGTACATTTTTTTCATGTGTTCCCGAGTAAGCTTTATCGTTTCGATGAAAGATGTTGGAAGCAAACATATCCAAACGACTTCAAGTCGTCTAAAGAAGGATATTGATAAAATATCCTTATTTTATTAAAAAATAATGGGAGATTTTCATGATCAACAATGACAAATAATGAGATAACAACGAGATGCATCCCAATAAATAAAAAAATTCTTGTAAATAAAATAAGTGTGCATCAGGTGAAGAGATTATAATATATATAGGAAATAGACTCAGAAAGAAAGACGGATACCCTCTGATTACGCTTTGATTAAGCATCAATGGCGGCTGTTTATTTCGGAAATGGGCAAACTAACCAAAACATTCTTTTTGGGTCTAAAATATACAACACGGAATGATCAATCAAAGTCGTCAGTATTAACACCATTACAACACTATGCTCTCTTCCTACAATTACAGAAGCAAACAAATATACTACTACGTGTCTTAACCATTCCTACATTAATCCAAAAAATTCCAACTGTAACAAAAACAACAAAAAATCTGAGGTCTTGATCTTGAAATGCCATTTATCAGCATCAAGTTACCACATTCCAAGAAGCTAACAGATCTCACTATCCATCACACGAATGATTCTTCTTAGACCTTTCATTCTCAACACGAAGCATCTGCAAAAATGGTTGTAGTCTTCTTTTATATACACGACGACCTGCATTTGATTTTGAAGAGTCGATCACCACGTCTTGTCTCAAGCTTTTATTTCCTGTATCCGCTTGACAGCTTCCTCCGTTGTAGGCCGTTGATCGGGACTGCTCTCCGTGCAAGCAGCACCAATATGTAGGAGGCGCACCATCTCGCCTATTGATTCTGTAGTGGATGCAATTTCGGGGTCAATAAACTCTGCCTCGTTCTGGTCCTTGATGGCCGTCTTGACCCATTGGACGACATCAGTCCCACCCTTGCCCGTGCTCAAGTACTGAGACGGAAACTTCCTTGTCAGGATCTCTAAGATGATGATCCCTAGGCAGTAGACATCAGTCTTTTTGGAGATGGCTTGATGTTGTCCTTCTGGTGAAGCGGCTGCTGCTTCTTCCGGCGCTTTGAATGAGAACATCCCTTGGGATGCTTGGCTTGGTGTGACTAAAGGCAGAAACGCATAATCTGAAAGTAGTGGCTCTTAATTGTCGTTGAGGAGAACGTTGCTGGACTTGAGATTCCCATGAGGTAGCTCACAGGATGCAAACACAGAGTGCAAGTGAGACATCCCGCTCGCTATGCCTTTGATGATCTTTAGACGTGTTGGCCAGTTCAGCTCGGCATGACAGATCCCACGATCACCTAAAATACAAAATAACAGAAAAGAAGTTCAATAGTTGAAGAATGCATGAACTCATGTACCAAAACTTCGAGACATACCGTGCAAGACATACAACAAGCTGCCTTTGTGAATGTATTCGGATAATGCCAACCGCGCCAAGATATTGGGATGCCTAATGCCACCAATCTTCCTCAACTCTGCATCAAACTCATCCTTCCCCAACTTGTTCATATATATCCCTGATCCTCTTCACAACCACGGACACCCCGTTCGACATGATGGCCTTATAGGCAGACCAAGACTGCCATTCCCTAACACCTCTGCGGCCGCCTTCATCAGATCAGCCAAACCAAACACACCCTTCTCATTGTTGATCACAACAAGATCACCCATCCCAGCCTTTCCACCAGCACCACCCTGAACTCCTCTCCTGGTACTATTCCCATCCTTCCTCCTATACGACGAGTCAAGCGACCTCCTCGCCAATCCACCATCACCGCCACCAAAACCACGACTTGACCCTACATTGCTATTCCCATGGACCCGTACCTCCACTGCATCATCTATTCTCTCCTTCCCTAGCACATCGAAGTCATCATCGTTGTGTCTAGACTTCATAGCCGTAGTCAGCACAAACAAAACAAGCATCACAGCCAGAATCCCGACCATCACCCCAACCGCTGTCTTGTTGTTCCCATTATCCTTCGAAACGTTGTTGGGAACAACCGACTTATTCGTCATCGGACACTCCACACCCATCAGCTTCCCACAAACACCAGCATTGCCTTTAAACGCATCGGCCCCAAACCTCGTCATGTTCTCCGGGACTTCCCCTGAAAGCTTAGTATTCGAGAAATCGAGTTCATTTACCGATTTCTGAGAAATATCAGGTATTCTCCCCATAAACTCATTGTTCTCAACATGGAGCTGCTGCAACGAATGCATAGTCCCCAAGGACTTCGGCATTGTCCCTCGAACTTATTAAACGATAAGAACACTCGACGTAACATCATGTTAGCGAAGTAATCATCCGATATACTGCCGGAGAATGCATTCCCCGAGAGATATAGCGCTTTAGGCGCGGAAGGGTGTTGAAGGGAGGAATGTTTTGAGAAGGAGTTGTTGGTGAGGCTGATGGTGATGAGTGTCGTGATCGGTTTGAGGGCGATGTCTATGGATTCGCCGGATAGACCCATCCCGGTGAGGTGGAGGCGGATCACAGTGTCGTTGTGGCAGAAGACGCCCGCCCATCTGTCGCCGCAGGGGTCAGAGTCCTGTGTCCATGAGTCCAGTATGGAGGTGTTGAGGGAGGATTTGAAGAGGAGGAGCGCGTCGGCGGCGGAGGAGGAGGTGGTTGTTGGAGGTGAAAGCGAGAGACAGAGGAGCAGGAGGAAACCCACCGCTGACATTGATTGTTATTATTTCTGTTGTTGTTGTAATGATATTTTTTGGTGAAAAAGTTTGGGAAATGATTTTTTTGATTGGGGTTTGAGAAAATGAAAATGGGTTTATTGGGGTTTGAGAAAATGGAAATGGGTTTGTTGGGAAAATATGGTGTATGGTGCAGCGAAAATTGTTCAGTATTTTTTTCTTGTTGCGTTATAAAAATGGATAAATAAATAACCTAAAAATAAATAGAGTCGATACCAAAATTTATCGTGGAAAACCCCTTAAAAATTTAAAAGGGTAAAAACCGCGGGACCGTTGCGGTACCAAAATATCCACTAAAGAGGGATTACAAATATCGTCCCTACACTGTACTAGGGGATTACAATCACCAGGATAACTCTCACTAATTTTCCTTCTCTAACGGAATAAAATTATATCCGTAGAGGATACCCCTCAATACCCCAAAATGGGTATTTTTCTAACTCTTCTGGTGCTGTTTTTGTGTTTGATGTGTTGTAAATGTTTTCCTCCCTTACTCCCTATTTATAGAGGATATAGGAGGCTGTTTTTATTCCTTCGCCGTGTTGATTTCTGATGCCGCCTCTGATTTCCAGCGTGAAACTGCTTCTGCTTTGAGTTCCTTCCACATTCTTCCTGAATCCTCTACTTCTCACTTCAAAAAAAAGTATAATTGTTTGTGGGTCTCACGCAGGAAAACCCACTAACAAAAGTAACACCGCACCAGCAGGGTTTGTGTGAAAATGGTGACATTGTTGGTGTTTTTAGTGAATGTGTGAAAATGGAGGTTGCAAGGGTGGTGAGGCTAAGAATAGAGGGGATGAGAAGGGGAGAAGAGAATGAGGGATGAGAAAATGAATTTGAGGGGGAGAGAGGGAAATGTATAGCCCCTCGACCAATTCAAATTTGCCTGATAAGATTGGATGATGGAATATTAGAAACTCAAAATGTTGTTTGATTATGTATGTATGCTTGATCGATGATAACAAGAGTCATATTGCTGATACTTGCGATGTGGAATGTCGATGTGTCATAGGAATAATATATACATCGCTATAAACCTAGTCTTCATCACGAGAAAACGACACCAACATCATTGGAACTTACTGTTATCTCTGTTTCAAAATATAAAGAACAGTTTAACCTATTACGTGAATTTATGTGTGTGTTAAATTTTTATAAGATTTGATGAAAAAAAGGTTTTTTTTTTTAATGATAGTGTGTTATAACTGAAATTTACGAGAAAGAATTAAAAAGAGAGAGAAGGAAAATGAAGAATGTATTTTAATAGATGTTGATTTATTATAATATTTTTATGTGAAAAAATTATTACATATAATATATAAAATATATTTTAAGATAATTTAAATAAAAAAATATAATTCATAATAATTTGACACCATCATCTCTAAATATAATAATATACAAACGATATCATCCATTTTTCTTTGCTAGTTGGAGAGATAGAAAAGATCAAACTCGTTATCTTTCCAACACTTCGACGAACACATCCGAGTTGTAATGAAAGTAGAATGACAGGGTAGATCTTGCATACTCAAGTTCCCTGTAACAGATATCGTCAGTGTGCAGTTCACCGAAGCAAAAAATGGGACAAGATTGCTCATCACCATTACCCATCAGAGCTCACAAAACGTAGAAAACAATCCGAAACCCTAATCAATTCTTCTCCATTTCCCCTTTTCCTTGACTCCTACTCCAACACTCAACGACCCCTCAAAAAATCCCCAAAATCCATCGATTTTGATTGATTGTCGACATTTCTCCAACCCCAAATTCCAATCACCAATCAACCAAATCCACCAAACCCAACAAGTTTCTCACCAAATGGGAACTGCTCATTTCTCCTGATTCGATTTATTTGGATCTTCAGTGAGGTCGATGAGATACAAACCCTAGATCTCTGTTTCGAGCAATTAGCCTGATAAATCGATGATACATCAACAAAAGCTCGAATTGAAAAGATGGGTACCCTCATTTTTGTCCAATCACAAAACCCTTTTCCTGGTTTTGTGGATCGTGGGGTTTGCGACTGTGTTTTGCTGGCAGCGGAACATCGTTGATGGGTTCTTGTACTTTCGCCGAGGAGTTCCGGCGAGGGAGTTTCCGAAGCTGCGGCCAGTGGCGTTTAATTTGAAGGATTTCGGTGGGGTTGGTGATGGTAAGACGGATAACACGGCGGCGTTCGAGAGGGCGGTGGCCGCGGTGGGGAAGTTTAGGAGGAGAGGTGGGGCGCAGCTCAATGTGCCTGCTGGGAGATGGCTCACTGCCCCTTTTAATTTGACTAGCTATATTACTTTGTTCTTGGCTGAAGACGCGGTTATTCTCGGCATTGATGTGAGTTTTATACATATGTAATCGCTTACTATTAGTTAATTGTGTTGTTGATGTGTTTCAAATGCATGTTATGATTGTATTGTTTGAACTGTGGTGTGTCGTAGGCATGATTCGATGTGGTATATGTGGTCCTGGGATTAGTGGGATTATGAATTCTCGCGCCTGTATCTTGAGTTGAACCTAATTTGGAAGGCCATGTTCATGATCCCATCTCAACTTCGCGGAAACATGCTAAACGATTAGTTCAAAGGATTTTTCAAGATGGTTCACTGAATGTAGAATCTTGGTCCTGGCCTTAATGTCAAGCAGCAGTCGATACATAGATAACATCTTTTAATATCCTGTGGCTTAGGTAAAGTGGCCAAGAAATTAAAGCATTATGTCGTGTGATCTCTTTCTGAATTGGTGGATTTTGATACTTATAGCTATAAGTGTTTGGGGTAGTTTTATGCCTTATGAAAAAAGTTGGATATCGACTACTCTTTGATGTGTTGCTTATTGGAAAATCTGTTGGGATGCATTATAGCTAGAGGGTTGAAATCCGATTCACCGCATATGAGAAAGCCAGGTACGTAGTGAAGTGCCGAAGTGAATTCCGGAGTGACGATCCCTATGTCCATTACATTTTGCAACCTGGGATTACTTTCATGCAAAAGAAGGAAATGCTCATTCAGTTCTCATTTTAACAAGCAGCAACTTTGTCGTTCCTCGTCCAAATTGCAGTGTGAGCTGGGGGAAAACCTTTTTGGAGGTGCAACTTGGTCGGCTTTCGTACTGTTGTCAATTTACTACATTTTTTGTCTTTGAGATTCACTATTTTTAGAACAAGCCTAGGATTAAGACGTGGTTCAGCACTCACATTCATCTTTGTTATCTTCTGCTATCATTGAACCAAAAACTCCTTGTTGATACCAGAACAAAAATATTATTGTCATTGTAATTCGATTAATAACATATTTAGGTCGGCAAGTTGATTCCGTTTGAACGGCATTTGACGAAATGGAGATTCCAGTGCTTGCTTGTGCATGCACGGGATCTAGCACACCCAAGGTTTGAGGTCGTTTTAGGAAGTCACAATGATAGTGTTAAATCTGCCAGTTGAAAATTTCAGGTGTGATTCAGAGCATTGCTTTCTTAGCCAGATGTGCCGAAGGTTTTGGACGGCCACAGTAGTCATTCACTATTTTTTACTTCAAACCTTTTTCTCATTTAATTGTGGATCTCTACAACTTTGTGTATGCTGATGTCGCACGAAGTAGAAACTTTACTTTTCATGTGAAGATATATTCCCTTTTTTCTTCTTTTTGTCAAACTACGTGTGCTTATTATGGATATATACGGAATGGAACAGGACGAGAAGTACTGGACCTTGATGCCTCCATTGCCATCATATGGGTATGGAAGGGAGCATCCAGGACCTCGTTATGGAAGCTTAATTCATGGTCAAAATCTCAAAGATGTTGTCATATCTGGTGAGATATTTAATTCCAGTTTTGTATCACCGATTGTCGTAATTTATGTCCCTTCATTTGTATTGTATGCACCGATGCTATAGAGTAGACTTTGCTTGCTATTTATGTAACTGTGTTTGATAGGTGTATCTCCCTGTTTGAAAAAATGGCATTGTGTTAGAGAATGCCTCTGAGGTTTTCTTCCTTGCTGAATTGACACATAGTATGTTTTTGCCGTTGTGCTCTTTTTGTTGTGTCTTTCAGTACGTGGGATCCTTTTAAATGTATTGGGGTAGCTATCTCTCGCTGTTCGGTGTTTGAGCAAGTTAAATCTGATTCACTGACCAGTTCAGTTCCAATTTTCGCCTTTCTCTTTGGGTATTTACTGTAACCTCAATCATAATCTTCCTCTTTGCACTAGGAAACAATTTAAATAAGCACTTCAGTTGGATTCTGATATGTTCTTGATTAACAGGACATAATGGCACGATCGATGGGCAGGGTCAAACATGGTGGAAAAAATATCGCCAAAAGCTTCTCAACCACACCAGAGGACCTCTTGTGCAGATAATGTGGTCAAGTGATATTGTTATCTCCAATATCACGCTACGCAATTCTCCTTTCTGGACTCTTCATCCATATGACTGCAAGAATGTGACTGTACGGGATGTTACAATTCTGGCTCCCATATCTGAAGCACCAAATACAGATGGGATAGATCCTGGTGAGTCTGTCTTCGGTTTTCAGAACTTTTTGCTTTTACTTTTTCCCCCTGTTTGAAATGGAAGTTATTGCCTTGCATATCCTGATCCCAGTCTTGTTGAATTAACTGTATATATACGCTTCTTTGTGGAAGCTTATGTTTTCGTTTTTCTTTTTCTTTTTCTTCTTTCGTGGGCAGTGAAGTGTGACAATTCAATCTTTTAAACAGATTCTTGTGAAGATGTGCTGATAGAAAACTGCTATATCAGTGTCGGAGATGATGGAATTGCAATTAAGAGTGGTTGGGATCAGTACGGAATTGCATATGCTCGGCCTTCAGTTAATATTCTCATACGAAACCTTGTTGTTCGCTCTATGGTCAGGTGAGGTGCCCCTTTCTCTCTTCCTAAGTGTAACTCATTCTCTGCAATGATCCTGTCCATCTCACGGTTTCTCATGCATCCGCGTGTTTGAGTGGCTGGCTGAGCCCACTTTGATATTTTCAAGCATTACAGATTGATCATGGACTCATGTGCTCCAATTTAGTTAATCTTACATGACCAAATAATGCTAATCCCCTTTTAGCCTCGAATCTCCTTCATTAAAAATTGACTTGGTGTTCTTTGCTGATCTTTTTATTTTTTTTCCTTCTGTAGTGCTGGCGTATCAATAGGTAGCGAGATGTCGGGCGGTGTTTCCAACGTCACCGTAGAGAACCTGCTTGTGTGGGATTCTAGGCGTGCTGTTCGGATCAAGACTGCCCCTGGCAGGGGAGGTTATGTACGGCATATAACATATCGGAATCTCACTTTCGACAATGTCCGTGTCGGGATCGTCATCAAGACGGACTACAATGAGCACCCGGACGAGGGTTATGACCCGAAAGCTCTCCCAACCCTCCAAGGCTTCGGCTTTTTCTCAATCCATGGTCAAGGCGTACGGGTTCCTGTACGAATCCACGGGAGTGAGCTGATCCCCATAAGGAACATCACCTTTAGGGACATGTCGGTGGGGATATCGTACAAGAAGAAGCATATATTCCAGTGCGCCTTCGTGCAAGGGCGTGTGATCGGGACAGTGTTCCCGGCTCCTTGTGATAACCTTGATTTGTATGATGAGAATGGCCGGCTTGTTAGGCGATCTGCTTCTCAAAACATGACTGATATAGACTATGATTTTTGATGAGTTGTTTTTTTTTGTAATGGTGTATAGAATTCAATTTCCAATTAGATGATGTTAATGGCATTGTTTGAAATTGTTATGGTCAGAAATCATATGAGACGATCCCTGATAGTTTGGGGTGCTTGAGCCGCAAACACTTCTTTTAGTCAAGTAGCCGCTAACTGTTATTGCAATAAAAACATTCAATTACAGAATGAAACATTCCATACAGAAGAATGAAACATTCCCGCCTGACCTCGTCAAAATGCAGCTGCCTCCGGTTGCTGAAACCAAGGGAAGCACTTGGTTTGCCCCCTTCAACCTATGGTCTTGCTGCAAGGTCGTGATCTCTCCATCGTCATATCTATCTGTTATCTGTCATGTGTTGTTTGTTCTCCATGTAAGTTGTAAGTTCTCGGATTGATCTACATGTTGTGTAATGTGGATTTCTATGTGTTTTCACGATGTATCTGTTGCTTTTTGATCTTAAAATTGGCAGCTGTTTCGCAATATAGTATGTGCAGCGTGGGATGCTGTGTTCACGGAAAAGACCTACCATCACTAATATATATTTCCTATATTTCATTCAAATTATAACAATTTAACCCAACACGATAATGAGTATTGAATTAATAAAAAATAACAATTTTATTTTTGTGAGTGTGTAAAATAAAGGAATATATAAAACAAGAAACAAAAAAGATGATGGATGGATTGATTAGATATAAATTAAGGATATTTTGGTATTTTTGTGTGAAAAAATTTGCTAAATATGAAAATGTTACAATTTAATTGAAATACCCGCAAAAAAAATAAGGTGAACTAACTAAACAAACAAAAATTTGAAAAATATATCAAAAATATATAAAAAAAATATAGATTTCAAAAATATACAATTCATCCATCTCATTTAAATCTCTAACCCTATTCTCATCTCCATCCCAACCCCTATCATGACTCAACTGCTGTCGAAATCTTCATCGAAATCCGGCCACCATCGTCGGAATCTGGTCGAAATCCGACCACAATCGCTCTGTGTTTTGTTCAAGCGTTTTTTATTTTTGTTCAGACGCTCTATGTTTTGTTCAAGCGCTACATTTGAAATAGAGCGCCTGAGAAATGAAACAGGATGTTTTAAGAAGAAAAAAAAAAAAACACAAAGCGACAACAATAACATCACAAAAGCACTAGTTAGAAATCTGACCACCATCGTCGGAATCCGGCCGAAATCCGACCACAGTCGCTCTGTGTTTTTTTCACACGCTCTGTGTTTTGTTCAGACTTTTTTGTTTTTGTTCAGACGCTGATATCAAAAGTAAGTTTCGTATCCCAAATAGCAGACCAATTACTTTGAGTCTTGACTTCCTTGTCGTCGATGTTCTTCTTCTGAGTCTCGAATTCGACTCTGACAGTCGCCTTCGAGTGGAGATTGAACTCGTCGCTGGTGTAACGAGAAAACAGGTTCGATTTTTCAATCGCCAAATCTCCGATGATGACGATCTAGAAGAAACAGTGCTCCACGATGGTCGATGGATCGGAGGATTTAGGGAGCAGAGAGGTTTGATGGGAGAGTGATGTGGTGAGATGATCGGAGTGAGGAGAGAGGGAGGGGGCGGTGACGGAGGAGAGGGAGGGATGAGGTGGTGAAGGTGAAGACTGCGGCGGCCTGCATTTTTGGAAAACGAAGAAGGTTAACGAAAAGAAAAAAGAGAGGGGTGAATCGACAAGTCCACGTAATCCTATAAAATGTAGAATGTGGAACAACAAATTACAGAAACTTAATCCGATGGCTCAAAAACTAAGTAAATAGGGTGATAGCATATCATATACCATAACATAAAAGCTTCCGTATCCACTGATTCATGGCAGCCAGAATGCATGTCCTGTGCTTAATCATACTTGAAACTTGGCTGCCTAAAATGCTGGCCGGGAAGCTAAACCAAGCCACGCTGAGGATGACAATAGCAACGACGAACTCTCTCCTGGATCATTATTTGCCTTAGGCTCATCGACACTCTTGGTAAAGCTATATGGTGCCTTAGCAGTGATCCTGTCCTTCCTCTTCTCGAAGAACCTGTGCAGCGAAGCCTTCCTCGCAAGAGGCATTATATCAGCAGCACGCACCTTGGGCGCCATGGCACCGCACTTTGGCATAGTAGCGGAGCCACGAGCAGCGAGGCCCATGATCTCCCTGGCCTTGTCAGATGGGAGGTTGTTGAGCACGAAGACCTGGCCGCCGTAGAAGATGGTCATCTGAGGGTTGGCGCCTGCCTTTGGAGCATGTGCTTCGTTGAAGCCGCCGAAGCCAGCTTCCTGTGGAAACAGATTCATAATAGTTTGGTGGACGCTGGTGCCGGCTGCCAGCTTACCTGAAAACAGGCAGGATCAGATGTTTTATGTTCTAACCTTTATTTTTTCGAATGAAATAACAGAAAATGGATAGCTGTGCATAATAGTGACCACGACCTCGTGTGTACATATTAAATCACGTGTTTGATACTACTAGCTTGGAGTTTTCAAAATAGGACCACATGCATACAGGATATCTCAAAATACTTGAACATTTCTTCTGAATGAGGTTCGCTTAATCTATTGATTGGTCAATTTTACAGTATAGTTTCTCAATTTTACTCGACGTAGTCGACTCGGTCACCATGTATGAGTATTGTGTCACGCCCAAAATTTTTCACACAAGGATAGCCCGTTGATCACTTACAAGAGAGCTCAATTTATAAAGCATTGTTAGGAGACTCTAGATTTCTCTAGAGTCATATAAAGAACTCTTGATTTTTATAAGGCATTGTTAGGAGACTTTTCTTCCTAAATATTTACATAGAGTTCTCTACAATATCTCTTAATTAGAAAACTCTAGAGTTATCTAGAAAAAAGATAGAGAAATTTAGGACCTTCTAGCCAACTCTAGAAAAATATGAAATTATCTAGAGGAATACGGAGAACTCTAGACAATTCCTCAAGGAGAACTCCTTAAATTAGCTCGTCCGTCACATACTCCTCCACCTATGTCGCAGACGTCCTCATCGTGACGCACTTGCATGACTTGGTCTTTTCCTTCAGTCGTCGCGAGAAGCCTTCGAGCACCCAACTTGCCGTCTTGGTGGGAATTCCTTCCCGTGTTCCTTCGACAAGACTTGTGAAATCTTCTTTGGCACCTCCTTTGCCATTTGAGAGATCCCACCTCCCTTCAAGTAAGTAGGTTCCTCACTTTTAATCCCCTTAGTGACTTGCATGATTGCGACCATCTTTATTTGAGCCTTCTTCGCTCGTCGTATCATCGGAACCACGCAAACTCCATCGTCTTTCACTATGTGCAAGATATTAACGAAAGAGATTGATATCGCCTTCACACCCTCGAAGAAGTCGATTCCAAGTAACAAAGAATAGTCGTCCATTGAAACGACCGTGAGATCCACCGATCCCTTCCAATCGTCAATGCGAAGCCGCACTCCACGGGTCACGCCATCGATTGGTTCGCCCTTCAAGTTCACCGTCTTGAGTATGCTTTATCCTTTGTCGACTCGAAGTCCAAGTCGTTTTACCTCTCCTCGCGAGACAAGGCTGTGAGTTATCCCGGTATCAAGCAAGACATGAGTTGTGTACGATCCGATCACCGCATCAACGTATATCAACCCTTTCGATGAAGGCTTCTCCTCCGTGGTCTTCATCGCGCTAAGGATCCTCAATGAAAACTTCTCCTTCGTAGTTTTCATTGCATTAAGGATCTTCAAAGGTCCCATCTCTTGTACGGGTTCCTCCTCCACCCGAGCAACCATAGCCGTGAGAGCGTTCTTTTTCGGGCACTCCCAAATGAAATGAGGACCATCGCATAAGAGGCATTTTAGCTCGTCCTTGGACTTCACCGCGTCCTTGGATGTGCTCTTTTTCCACCCTCTTTGCTCTTCTTTCTTCGAGTCACTCTTGTTAGCGAAACTCGAAGTCGGCTTGATCCCTTCGTGGCTCTCTCCTCCACCTCTCTCGGAATCATTCCTCGACTCCCTATCCCTTGGAGACTCGCTCCTCTTGAATTCAATGAAGGACTCCATCGTCGCCATGACCGCCGCAAGAGTTTGGACATCACGTCGTTGTAACTCTTGTTGTGCTCACGGTTGAAGTCCATCCTCGAAATAGATGAGCTTGTCTTCCTCGGACATGTCGTTAATTTGGAAGAGCAACTCTGTCAAATCCTTCACATACTCCCGAATCGTGCCCGTTTGTCTCAACTTTCGCAATTGTCTCTTGACTTCATATTGGACATTCTCCGGATAGAAATGGAGTTTGAGATCCTTCTTGAAGTCATCCCACTTCTCCATGGTGAATGTTCCCGCTTGAACGTCACTGTAACGACGACGCTACCACATAGTCGCCGTGTCCGAGAGGAACATAGATGCGGCCTTAATCTTCTCCTCTTCATCTTTTATGCCCAATAGATCAAAGTATCGCTCCATGTTGAAGAAGAAGGTGTCAACCTCCTTAACATCTCGTTTTCCGATAAACGGCTTTGGCTTAGGGAGCTCGAACTGCGCCATCTTCCCAAAGGTTGCTCCACCATTCGCTATGATCGTCTTACATAGCGAAGTTTCTTCCCTCAAGACCTTTATCTCCTCTTGGAGAGTGATCATCACCGCATGCACCTCCTCCATTTGCGCTCGGAATTCCTTGCGAAGAGTGTCCAAACATGAGTTGAGAGCACCTTGCAACACACCCCTGAGGCATTCCTCCCGAGTCTCGATAATATCGTTGTTAGGCACATCTTCCTCCAACCGATCCGCCATCTTAACCACGATTTCTTCCACCCGTGAGAGTCGTGACTCCATGACCGCTTGAACATCTTTCGACTTTCTCCTTCCTTTGCGCGTGGTTCCATTCGCAGTGTTCACCTCCTCGGGAATCCCATGCTCAACAATGCTCTGATACCACTTGTCACGGGACTAGACTTTCGCTACCAGTGCGACACTCAAGCTACTCCTTCCTTCGCTTGAGTTCACTCTTACTCGTCACCCAAAGATGATATTTGATAACACAAGAGAGTTTGGACTTGAAAACAAGCTTGTATGGAGAACACTTAAGAACTTACAAAGGTTTGAGAGTTTGTAAGAATGGGATGAGTTGGGATGTCTTGTGATGATTTGGCAAATGAGTCTTACATCTCTTTATATACATCTTCATAGAATGATCTATATTTTATGGTCTACACTCTTGCATACTCTTCTCCTCTTAAGTATTTACAAGAGTCTTCTAAACTCTTCTCCCTACATATTTACATGGAGTTCTCTACAATGTCTCATAACTAGAGAAGTCTAGAGTTGGTTAAAGAAATCTAGGATCTTCTAACCAACTCTAGAAAAGTATGAAATTATTTAAAGGAATGTGGAGAACTCTAGACAATTCCTCAAGGAGAACCTCTTAAATTACCTCGTCCGTGACATAGCACTCACCTGCCTACTCACTCCATTCACGTGGTTAAACAACAGGTTTTTCTTTTCCCATTCTTCACTCTACATCTCATGAAGTAGGCAACGGATTGATATGATATATATTTCAATACAAATATATATATATATATAACGACGATCAAATATAATTTTTTATGAATTTATCGTAAAATATCAATGATTGTGTAAATTACATACTTCAATCTAATACATATTACGTTACGATCAGACTTGATTTTTCATAAGAAAAAGGATTTATATTCATGCGTATCAAATATTATAAAATATGAATATGCTATATCTTTTATGAGACGAAGCAGGTATTTTTTTTAGTCAAATTACAGGTATTTTTCTCAGGCGAAGAAATAGGAATATTAATAATGTGCAATTTTGTATTTAAGCTTAATTATTTTTTTCATCCCATAATTTATACATGGTTTTATCAAATCGTGATAATTTATATTTCCTTCGTCTCACAATACATTTCCAATTTACTTGCAACCTTTTTTCTTTTAACCAGTATTTAATCTAAAAAAATCATATCAATCATTTTTTTGTTATAACACACCCATTATTTTCTCTTACAACAACCTCACTACTCTTAAAAAATATTATTTCTTCATCGAATTTTATAAAAATTTAACACACACAAAAATTCTTTTATTGGATCAAACGATTACAAGTATTATAGGACGAAGGGAGTATTATTTATAGTTTTTCCCAATTTGAAAATTTCTTCTCAACAAAAATGAATATTTTTATGTCTATATTATATCGCATCCTATCAACTAAACCTAACCACGATTCCGAAATCGTCGATTTCGATTTAAGATAAGGATAAATCGAAATCGAAATCTCTTGCGTCGTTTGCGATTTCGGTTCAGGAATTATCGATTTCGATACGGTTTTGGTTCAATAACGATTTAGGTTTCGCTTTTAACTAAGCATCTTGCACATGAGATGCATGTCAAATGATATTATTCGATAAATCGTCTAAATAAAATATAATATAAAATCAAAAAATATTAGAACACATATAACTCTATAAAAAATTACATTTAATTTTCTTAAAATACGATCGATGTAACAGAAAATGAATCAATGCTAGAAAATAAGTGTTTCAATTATAAGAATTTAAGATAAAATGAGTTTTGAGATATGAATAACGAAAATGAATTATTGAAGATTTAAGTTTTAAGCGGGAAAAAGACGGTTTGAAATCGAAACCAAACCGACGGTTTCGATTCCGGTTTTGCTTTTGGTGAAAGCTTAACCGAACGATATCTTACGGCTTGGTTCCAGTGTTAGTCGGTTTCATCCTATTACGGTTGCGATTTTCCAAACTAACGGTTTGATTTCGGTTAAAACCGAACCATGGTCGGATCAACTATCAACTCATTCTTTATTTTTTTCCTCACATTTCACTCTTTTCTATTAAAAAAACTAATTGATAAAATGAAACAAATTCAACACAATTCTAAATCATTGTGATGTCAAGTAAAAATGTTACAAAAACGTTAGGATGGGGACTTGGAGTAATCCAGTAAATAAACAAACCAACCGCAAAATTTAGAATGAATAAACAAAAAGTGATTATAACATTTGAAAAAAATGAATTTGTGACCACAAATGTTGTGATTAGCAAAACCCAATCGTGGTTAATCATTTTGATTTTTTTTTCTTTTTTATTTTTGACTTTGAATTTGAAAAAGCACCAACTTTATATAATGATAGTTGGATTCTTTCTAACATGGTTTGTCACAAATTCGACAAGCTGTTAACATTTTGCTGTGCACCTAACAAATCAACAAACAGACCATGAACTTTAAGAAAGGAATTCAGAACAAGCTGTTCAGATGATTTAAGAAGCAAATGAATGATATCATAAGGATTCAATACAACTAACGAAGAAACAAAAAAAGGACGAGATATAAACTTATAACAATATCTACGTACCGAGATTGATGTCACCGAAAGATCTCTTCTCCTTGAGATACAGACTCAACAAATTACACGTCTGCCAGAAACTACTCGATCTTGACCCCGCGACCTGCGTCGACCCACCCGTCGCCATTATCGAACCAATCGCAATGAACTAACCCTGGGAAACCACACCAATCAAGTACTCGATCAGTTAGAAACACATCATCATGCAACTCTGAAACAGAGATCCAAACGAGACAGAGACAAGAAATTGTTCTGTTTTCTACGTTCGAATAGTCTGTTATTGGCAGATGGTATCGCTTCAATGGCGACGAAGGTGCACGAGGAATGCGTCAAGGGTGGGAGTTGGGAGGCAGAGATGTTGGTGTTTGATGATGAATATTGTGGATTGTGTACAAATCACATGATGGAGGCTGTATGAATCTGTGTGACCAAGTCAGGAAGTGATTAATACTCTCTTTCATTAATAATATATATATAATTTATTTATTTGATTTATTTTATAATATATTTAATAATCTTTTATATAAAAAAATCAAAACAATATAATATATCAATTATTTTTTATTAAAATTCTTATATTAAATCTCACTATCATAAAAAAAATTTTATCAAATTTTACACAAATTCATATATCAAACCAAATTATCATCCACATTTTAAAACAAATAAAATAATAATTTAATAAGAGGAGCAGCCGTAGAGTGGGGGATTTTTGGTTGGAGATGTTTGAAATTTGTACATCATCATGCAAATTAGCAATTGCGGATCGTACCTGACCTTTGATTTTTTAATTGAGATTCTGAAAAGATAGTGGGTGGTTTCTTTGAAGATTTCTAGCAGGTGTTCTTCCCATTTTTCTGTTGAACATCCCTATTTTTAATGGAAGCATTGAAATATCACCGTCGCTCGCACAGAGTCATTCGGTGGCTCGCGAAATTCCAAATCTTTTTAATAATGACATAATCTATCATATGTGTGATGAACATAGGCGATGAAGAAAAGTATGCATGTCACTTATCACAGAGTACAATTATTACCTTATGTATGTTACTTATCACACCATACAATAAATTAATAATTACCTGTTCCAATATCACACATTCATAGGGTCACACTATGATTCCCACCGTCCATATATATGGCTTACTTTTATGGACAACTTTACGCATGCACATACTTTTGTAGTCTCCCAAATAGAAATCCATTTAATTTCCATCACGTGCCCTAAAACATTAAAAAAACGAAGAAAAAAAAAAGTAGAAGCGGCAGATGCACGTTAATGACCCAATTAGAAA
The DNA here is from genome assembly GCA_035668315.1 of Drosera spatulata. Classification (NCBI taxonomy): domain Eukaryota; kingdom Viridiplantae; phylum Streptophyta; class Magnoliopsida; order Caryophyllales; family Droseraceae; genus Drosera; species Drosera spatulata. The sequence continues at coordinate 54,688 of JAOVYX010018371.1, read as the reverse complement.
TGGACACGTTGCTGTCCAAGTTGATAGCTGACCAGTTCCGCCTGCGTGTGAGGAAAATTTGGGGAAAGTGGGGCGCATAGGTGGCTCGGCGCAACGCGTTTCGCACTGTTAGTGAGGGTAACGTGGCCAAAAACAATATCAGCACTCGTAACTCTTTTATTTTCACCATCTTTTTTAATTGGGATTTATAAGGCTGATTTTTAATGCGAATTATCATTTTTTATTTCGTGTATTATTATTTTTTATCTTATGAACTGCAACTTATAATTTATAAAAACTGATGTAATTTAAAAAATGATAATTTATGACAGTCATATTAATTGTTTTTAAATCAGTTACGTATTTTCTTTCTCCATTTTCCTTTCGATCTCTTCTAATGTTGCGTCGAGCGTCAATAAAAGATTATGTGAGGGTCGTTATTATTGTTCCCTTTCGGGGATAAACAGTTACTAGTGGTCATGTTTGAGCTCTATATATTTTCTTTATCCCAAAATTATTGTGACAATTTGATCTGATATACGTCGATGTAAAATTTGACATTCGTATAACGACGATCAGACGTAGTTTTTTATATTTTTATTATGAAACATTGATGATTATATAAGTTACGTATTTTAATTTAATATATATTACTGGATAAACCTTATATTCATATATATAATATAATACAAAATACGTAAGTGTTATAAGAATTATGGGACGAGATAATATACCACAGCAGAATTACAACCAATAATTGGTTTTGGGGGAAAACACATGCTGATCCAAACTTTAAACACTTGGATCGATCCGAGAATGTAACTTACGTAGAAAACAACAGATCACACTTACCTCGATTGGTAACTTGGATAGATAATAAGATGATGGGATAGACATATCACAAGCAGCGACGACGGGTTCAAGGGGAGAACCTAACCAGGTGCTTTCCTTGGTTTCAGCATCTGCCGGCGGGAATTTGTTGGTGTCAGGTGGGCAAAAATCGTCACAATCAGAGTCGGAATACTCATCGTCATAATCGGATTCGGAATCGTCATAATGTGAATTGGAATCACGGCCGTAGTTAGACAAAAGGTATCACAGTTACATGCCATCGAGACTAGTGACATCCCACCACGGCATCATTCTTTATTCAAATATGGAGAATAAACAAGCAGGCAGGCCGCGGCAAGGAATCGAACAGATTTTGAGAACCATAATAACTTCCTACCCTACAAAACCTTTATATCCGCGCACCTGGTGAATCATAAAAACTCTATCTATCCGGCAATTTAAATTGGATGATAGATAAATGGTATATGTTGGTTGGGAATGATTATACAATCAATATTATTTAATCATTCATTTGTGAGATGAACGATCAAGATTCAAAAAATTTTCGAATCTTTCAGGTTTCTTTTTCCCGGAAGACTTTTTTTTATGCTTCCGGGATTTTTTTTTTCCTGAAGGCATTTTTTTATGCATCCGGGATTTTTTTTATCTGATAAGGATGAGTTTGATTTTAATTCACCTGTTTATTTTTTAAATGGTTTCAAAATAGACGATTGGTCTTTATTGATTGTGTAAGCATTCCCAGCCAACATATGCCATTTATCATCACCCATTTAAATTACTCCTTTCATTTCTATTTATCCTGCGTTTACAGAGTTGGATTAAATTTCAAAATATTATCGTGAAGATAATCTAGGTAAACATATTTTTGGTCTATGTTACCTGTAAATTTATTATCCTTTATTTTTTGATTCATTCAATGTAATAGTTTTAAAAACTGATAAGGATAATAGCGAGATTTCATAAAAAAAACATATTATTGGAATTTTTTTAATTTATATATTTTGATTTAAACGATAAATAAATTAAAACCAAGGAGGCATTTGGATTTCGAAACTAATCCTTTCTTTCGAAAAAAAAGTGAAAGGAAGACATTTGGGCTTGTTCAGAGGAGTAATGATAATGGGGGGCATAAGACTCAATTTCTATTTATTGGGCCTCTGATTCACGTGTTGGCTGGGTCGGAACAGGCAGGATCATATGACCCGTTTCTCTTGGTTTAAAATTGATCAATATGACCTTTAGATCAAATTTTAGTATCGATTCATCCTTTCATGGGGATCAGTGATGATCGAGTTGTTTGCTTTTGTTAGGGTTTCCAATGTAACGAGACTATCACTATTGATCGCTGGTCTGTTATGGGGTCGGCGGCGTCCACCGCTTCTAATAAGCGGCCGCTTAATATGACCGATAAAGGCCATCCACGCTACAAGTTCTACAAGAATTACATTTTGCCGAATTTCATCCCTCCCCGTAAATAATTGTTTTCCCTCTCAATTTTCGAAGAGCTGCTTTGGTTGCCGCTAAATTAAAGGAGGAACTGAATAATCAGATAGTTTCACATCTGAAAGAGGTTTACATCAAGATGATGATGATGATTCCTCGCACCGCTGCCATCAATGGAAGCGGTGGTTGGTTTGCACCTTGCATCTTTCCTCATCGAGGAAATGTCGGCGGCAACGGCGGATGCAAGAACGATAACTGACCCATCCGCTGCTTGTAGATGTTGAATTGTGTGTTCGTGTCTTGTTTTGTGTTCGTGTCTTGGTTGTGTAATACATTAGTATGGAGGAGTATGGATTAGTATTTGTTTCTCTGTTACTTGTACAATTATCTGCTCTTGCTTTGAATTCTTTGATTCGTGATGGCTTGTTTCATGGGTGATATTGAATAGAGTTGAGGATTAAGACAACACCGATTCTGCACGCGATCGATGCTTTCATTCGTGTGCGTATATCAATGGCTAATTATTCAAATAGTGGAAACCCTAATATTAGTGATGATCGTCTTGTAAAACTTTATTAGGGTTTCCAATTTTTTGAGAGTATCACTATTCATCGCTCGTCTGTGATGGGATCGGGGGCGTCCTCCGCTTCCAATATGCCGATTAATTGGACCAGTACGGTGATACAGGCGACGATTTCTACTACAACTACATGTTACTTTTATCACTATTCATCTTTTTATGTTACGTGTATAATATTCTGCTCATTCTTCCGTGATGGTATGTTCGTTTTCATGTTGGTATGGCGATACTGAATACTAGTTTTGAGCTTCTCAAGACAACATCAATTCTACATGTTTTAAATTCGTGTGCATATATCAGTTGCTAAGCACTATAATTTCCTCGTCATCCTTCATGTAATCCAGACCATTCTTGTCCCCCCTTTGTTATAATCTCAATCCCATTGCTGGTGCAATTTCAATTACGGCAGATTAACACTTCGAGTAACGCACCTTTACACTAGTTTATACGGTGGAGTACTCTCTGTTAATGTTGCTTGCGAGATCTTCAATTTGTCTTCCTTCCCATTGTGTTCTTCTTCTTCCATTTTACTCAAACAGGCTTCGGACTCATCAAAGACCTGAGGAGTAGTCCCACATACCACGAAGGTTATACACAGGTCCATGAGGCCCCCAGTCGGATGGTCCAATCCGGTGCGGATCGTCTGCTGTAAAGTGGTTGTGCTGTCCCTTGCCATAGTTTTCCATACGGATTAGAATTGGGTAAAAATGGCAATTTTATTAGGTTTCGATTAATCCAAAAAGGAAAAAACCAATTTTTTTTGAAATAAAAAATCGAAACCGAATCCAATTTAATTGATTTTTTAATTTTGGTTGAATAATATAGGATTTATGTTTGCCAAAATTGAAAGTAAAAGAATTGATTGAATTTAGAAAGAAATATATTTTGTAATAAAGATAAATTACGATGACACAAACTACGACGCATCTCGTTTTAATTCTTATCGATGTATGAAAAATCTTAAATTGCTCATAATTAAAATTCACAACTTAATCTACCGTTAGTCTCTCATAATAATTTTATAAAAACGACGTTTAGTCATAATAAATTAAACTTCGAAGTATGTGTCATCGCAATTCATTTGGGATGAAGGGAGTATCATATTTGCTATTATGTTAATTAAATAAATAAAACATAAACATCGATTATTTGGTTAACCAAAAAACTGAAAAACTTGCAAACTTGAAAACCCAATTACCGAAACCCAGTTCGAACCAATAAATAAAATACCAAAAATCGAAAAACGAAACCGAATCAAAATTTCGGTTTGGTTAACATCGTTTTTTCGGTTTTTAAGTTATTCTCCTCACCCCTAGTTTTCCATGGGTGGTTGGATTTAGATCAAAACCAACAACAACAAAAACACCAATCCAACAACCAAAAAAAAAAAAAAAAAGAATTTAAAACAATTATAATAAATTAAAGGACATGAAATCTTTCAGAAGTAACTTGAGGATTTAATTTTCTTAATGCAAAACATATCCACAAATATGAATAGTTAATTTGACAAAATTGGAAATTTCAGACGTAAAGAGAAAGTTTTCTCGTGCTCAAGTATTTCTTGGAATATTTAAAAATTAATATTTTAGCATAAAATTGAGAGCTGTTGAGGTAGAGAAACGAACTGTAACTCGAACTTGAGCTGTAAATAAGGATTATCTTTGTGGTAAAAAAAATATAAGTTACAGTGTTCAGGGTTGATATTTATATACAAAAAGAAAGTGTATCAACATAGCGCCAATCATTAGAAGGTTCTTAAGTCTTGAGTACTCTCGATATTCATCTCAACTAATCATCCGGACACTGACAAGACGTCCCATATCAGTATCGGTTAATGGGATTCGAACCCAAAACCTTCAAAAAAAAGGTTGAGTTCAACACCACTAAATCAATCCAGATTGGTTTCTCTCGATATTCTACTTGTCTTGTTATAAGTCCGTAATAAGCCATCCTGATACCAGTGCCAGAAGATATTCAAAATGAGATGAATTTATCTTACCTAGTGATATGAGTTAATGCATCATTAAAAAAAAAGGCAATAACCATGTTGACACAAAGTTGCGTGTTCTTAGAGCAGATCAAAATCCCCTGGAAGTGCCGCCTCGACAAATTGCTGAAAAGGGGGCAGAGGTGCATAGTGTTAATTCATTTTGCGTGATTTTGTATGTAGAAAATCTCTAAAATCAGGCATTTGTATGGCCGCTCATTTTTGGTGTTTTATTTTTTTATTTTATTTTTTTTGTGTGCAGGCTGTCGTGCAGTATATGGCTGATCTCGCGGCAAATAGAGATGTAAAGGTGCATCCCATTTGTCTTGGTTGACAAAATTCGCACATCAACATGATTATGAAGATGACGAAATTTAGATTTTGTTTAGATTGTATCTTAATTCTTTTTATATTTTAAGCAGTATAAATAAAGAGCGAACGAAAATCCATTGAACTCCTTCAGAATTCAAGAATCAATCCTTCTTATATTTCATCAAGAGAAATACAATGTACTCGATGATCAAGCAAGTGGTGAAATCTTTGTAATGACTTTGTACCTTGTGCTTATTGGAGTGGTGATCAGTATCATGAAATTTTTGTCTGTAACGCCTGAGAATTGACTGTTGTGACGCGATATATCATGATATCAGTTATATTAACGTTAGAACCTATGTGTTTGATCTTCTTTTGTAATAGGTAGAGATGAGGCTGTAACATGACGTTATGCGATATTAATAAAATCTCATGTTTTGATGGATGATCTACTGAGAGTAAATAGTCAGATATAAGATCTTATAAGCTCTGACGATATTGCTATTACAATCGAAGGAACCTTGAGAATCACAAGGATGCTTTTATAGATAAGAACAGTGATTATGATTGTAAAAGTAAATCAAGTCAAATAACAAATTAATCTTCACCACAAAAAACAACACTCACATCAATTATTATGACTAATCAAATGATTGTAATTCTTTTGAAACGGAAGGAGTAATTAAACCAAGCAAAGAAAGAAACCGAGGAAACGGAAGATAAAAGATTGCTTTTCAGTTAACTGTTATCGTTTGAAATTGATGACAACCAAAACTTTAATTTTAATATCATTTAATCTGACTCTTAAATACCAAAATCAAATACATAAACAAATCTTTTGAATGTAAACAATCACTCAGTACACTATTGTCATGACATATCATAATATCGTTTTTTGAATTAATACAATATATTGATTTATCATGAAACAAATGATTTAGGTTACATTGTATAATCTTTGACCAAAATATATTTTATATCGTATTATTTATTTATAAAAATACTAACTTATTAAAATACGTGATAGATAATGCAATTACTTTCATAATATTTCACGGCTCTTGGGATACGAGGATTACTACATTGGGAACCCTTGCCATATTCTCTCCGGCGTCGTAGTCGTGGGCCTTGCATATTCCCATCGATGGTTACTCCAACTTGTAATCGAGCAAACCGAACGCGGCATAAGTACACAAACTCTTGAACTCCCCAAGTACTGGGTCAAAACGTTTGAACACGATCATATGGCCATGAGCAGTGGATGTGGAAGGTCTTCCATGGGAGGACACAGACCTTGTCTCTCGATCAATCCCCTTTGGGAGCATGGGCACAGAACTCTATTGTAACCAACAGTCTCATAAACCAAAACATTGAAGTATCAATAGAAGAGTACATTCGGTCTTTTGAGAAACCAAAAGAAAAAAAGTTGGGGTTATGGGTATAGGAGTATGTATAAGAAAACTGAACCAACAGATCAACGGTTATTATACATGAGTTGCTGGGATGTTGCCGCATTCTGTAAGCCCCCATCATAGATTGCTGCATAACTAGCTCCGGCAGCAGCCATCGCCATAGCAGCAGAATTCAATGGCAGTTGTCTCTGCGGCTGCATCATAACCTGGTCACCTGCCATCCTGCTCACTGCCAACTGCCTTTCATAGGCAGCTGCTAGACCAGGCTGGGCAGCAGCAGGAGGAGCAAGAGGCATGGAACTTGTCCCCGGCGGTGTGGGCTTGCTACCCCAGGAGCACTACAGTTTAAAAATAAAAAATAAAAAAAATTCCAAAGTGTTAATCGAGGAGGTTCACATGAGGGTCAATACGTTGTCTCCCATTTCCTCTTTTTCCCAAAATATGACGGATGTCCCAGCAAAGGGTATGTAATGAGCCATTTAGGAATGTCTGTATTATATACATTACATAAATACTGAGCTCAGCCAAGGGGAGAAAAACCAACGGCATCAAGAGTAGAACAAGAGTTACAGTTAGTCTCGTTCCGATTTAACCTTCTTTTAGTCCTAGAGGAAAACCTTGCCTCGATGATGGGATTTCTGTGTCATTATGTTTTCGGGGCTCATTTCTCAGTATGTACGGAAAAGTTACAAAAAGAAAGAGAAAGTAGAGATGAAAAAATCGAATGAATATATTCAGCTGATTTCTGGTTAAGGTTGACAGATAAAATCTGAGAAGATTAGTTCCTGAGGTAATGCCTATTGGCCAGGTAAGCTTCTCCAGTCTATCATACAGCGAGATTGTAAGTATTGAGGTTAACGACTCATGAAAACATGTGCCACGAATCCTTCCCTTCCCTTAAAGCCATGCAGGCGACGGACCGAAATGAACAGACAAATGAATCACGATGTTTTTTTGGGCATGGAAATGAATCACGATGTTGCCTATCATATTATGCATTATCCTATTTATTCTGCTATTTATATAAATCTGTAACACATAGCATGGACGACGTAGGTAGAGTAGAGTTTGAAAATACCTTTAATTGTTTCCCGAAAAGCATGCGTGTGTTTCCAAGTTGAATAGCCCTAGCAGCTTCAGCATGAGAACTATATCTAACAAATCCGAAGCCCTTATCACGCTGTACTCTCACATCTTCAATAGTACCAGCACCGAGGGCATGAAAATGGCAGTGGAGATCAACCGATGCAACCTGCAGTTAATTGAATTAAATGCCAGATGAGATCACAATGTTCAGCTATCTGCAGGGAGTCCAACTGATATTTTAACACATAAACTCCATCACTCTAAAATATCAGCTCTAAAGAAAGAATTTCAAAAGAGAGTACACAAGATAGTGTCCCTGGCATTCTCCATCACTCAATGTAGGAAAAATCCATCCGAAAGCCTGATGGGTGCTTATTAGGCAGTACATGCCAGCTTTACATATTAAAAAAATAAAAAAATTCAGGAGCTCACTAGAAACCTCTGCTCCTGGCTTAGCATATGTTTCTTAAAGAAGCACAAATAACTAGAACAAGAAAAATAATCATTCCTAATCGACAAAGAAGGTTTAGACTTCTATGGTGAAGCCTTACCTCGGAAGCAAGATTACCAACATAAACAGTAGCGAACTGTGAATTGTTCTCAGCAGTATCATTGCTAGTTTTTTCGTGGCCTTCCTCTGCTCAGCGAAGGCAACAAGTAATCAACAAATAGACTACTAGGTACTATGATTAATAATGTGCAAATAAACATGCATAAAAACTCATCACACCTACAACATAAGATACAAACACAAAGAGAAGGCATAGCGGTGACATTGGAAATTCCAGCAGAAGAGCATCTTCAAAAACTGCAACGCAAATCTAGGTTCGGCTTCTAGTCCTCCAAGCTAGGTAAAAAATTGTACGCCACTGATGATGAAGATAGACATAAGGAGCAAAGGAATATTGAGAAGAGTCATGTAGAAAATGGTACAGAAACCAAAATAATCAGAGGCACAGGTTATAAACGATCCATTTCTCTGTTTGCAGAAATATATAATCCACATATACTTTTTAGAAACAAATACTATTCATTGCAACTCTTCCTTAAAAAAGAAGAAGAAGAAGAAGAAGAAGAAGCAAATACTAAGATTTATAAGACCAACCAGATGTTCCATTTGTGAGTTCAACAACACTCTTCGAGTCAAAGCTCTGCTTATCTTCACTTGCACCAGCACCTTTGGCTCCCCAGTTGCAGCGAATCTGCCTGCTACCGAGCCACTTACCTATGTCATTAGGACAAAAGGCAAACTTGAGACATGAAAACTTGGTCTGAATTCCAACTCAACAACAATACTCCCCATGGACAAATAGTTAGTCCATGTCCTCAACTTAAGGATTGGTCACTATGCTTCATCAGGAAAAAGGGTCGACAAAAACAATTAATTTTGATAGAAAAAAGTGATTTTCTATTTCAGTCCTCCATAAAACTAATTTATCCTCACCATTTAGGTCATTTATCGCACTTTGAGCATCCTGAAAAAATAATTAAGAGAACTCATTATTGCTTCAGACAGCAAATCCACAATAAACACAAACAATAGATACTAACTCAAAAATTATGGATACCTGTTGGCTGCGGAAAGAGACGAACCCAAATCCCCTCGATCGGCCCGTCTTCTGGTCCCACATAACTCTTGCATCGCTGCAGCACGATTATTATTTTAATCATTAAATCTGTAAGAGCATTGTAGAGCTAATATATGCTGAATGAAACAAGAGGGAAAACACGGATTAAAAAGGATAGATGGACAAGGCAATCCAACTCACGAGCATGAAGAATAAAAAGAGAAACATGCAAATAATGTGGCATCAGTGACCTCTGGGCTAAGATCCCCAACAAATATGTTGAAATGATCTGCAACAACAGGTCACTAGTAAAATAAACAATAGTATAATATAGAAGAAGCCAAGCAAGGCAAATCATACACAAATACTACCAATCAATCCCCTAAACCCTAAACCCAAATCCCTAAAAAAGGAGGAGGAGGACACACACGCACGCGCGCACACACATACACACTGGGATTTCAAGTCTATATAGTGGTGTTACGTTGCCATGATGATGATGGTGCCACAATTGGCTGAGGTGGCACTGATAAAACGAAATGCAACTCAACAAAGAAAAACATACTTCAAGTGTCTTCCCTCTGACTGCTGGCATATGCCCAATTAACTTTGATAGGCTGTCCAAACCTGTCATTGAAGCAAATTTAGTGTTTTCTAAACACAGGACACAAATAATCTTCAGCCGATGACAAGTGAAATCCACCCTTACAGATTCCGCCCATTTAATGTGATGATAGCAAGGCCGGCCGATCTGCAGTCGTAGTAGTCCACAAAACCATAAGAAGACTGCAAAAATCCAGAGAGTTCAAGGATGCATCAATTAGCGAATGTCAGAACAAGACAACACGATCAAAGACACAAGTTCACAAGTGATCACTCCAAAAATACAGAGTATATTTATATGCCATACCAGAAAACCAGAGTGGGAAGCACATATCCAACCCACACAGAGAATCTAACCTTTTCCTTATGGATCAGTTTGCATCCTTCTATCGGGCCAGTAGACATGAAGACTTCTTGAAGAAGCGATTCAGAAACCTGGGGATGAATATTCCCTACATACCTGTATATGTACAGTATTAAAAGAAAGCACCAGCGCCGGATTTGGTCATAGGCCAAAGGTAAAGTCAATAGTAACAATATAACCTCTATGGCAACGCATTACATAGAAGAATGTAAAAAGGAAAGAAAGAAAGAAACTCAAGCCATAATAATTACCGATAGAATGTAGCATAAAGCCTCAAAGGTGCCCAGTGAAGACTTTTCATACAAGTAGAAACACAACACTCATTCAAAGGAATGCAAGTAAAGCACTAAGTCATTAGTACCTAATTCCCAAACGGTAGATATCAACCAAGAAAAAACTTATTAAAAAAAAAAAAAAAACCAAACCAAAACAAAACAAAAGAAAATTCTACAAGACACTCACACACTTCGGCATGTACTTGAATCAAACCCAGGTGGCAGATTTCCACTCAAGATAGGCCCTATCTGCAAAATAAAAAAGTAAAATACAAGAAAAAAAAGAGGAAGAAAAACAGAAAGAAAAAAAACCTATAACCATAACCCGCACCCAAGCTTCAAGCTTCTATAACCACAGAAATGCAGTATTTATGGTCCAACAATCTAGTAATTCCTATATATATAAGTGTTAATCACAAACAAAAGCAGAGAGAATAGAGTTCCTTACAACTGCCCTCCACCCAGGGTAAAATCTATAAGGCTCATCAGACAAGCAAAAATTTAAGCATATGCATCGATATCTCCGAGGGTAAGAAGGCAGAAGCACTAACCATGGCTTTGTCAAGTACCATGTTTTCTGTACATTAAAGATCAAAAACTAGTCATATTTGACCTAATAGTATTGATTAGCACTGAAATGAAGACATGGAATCTACTCGTCCCTACCTCCCAAACCAGGTAATAACAACTATGGACAAAAGAAAACAGTCAACAGCCAGCTTAGTTTAAAGCACAAAAATACAGTATTGCTAGACTAATTGCAGAAGAGCTAAACACCCCACATCAGCAAAATGAGTTGATAACTGCATCCTAAATGAAACTATGAGAGACAGAATCGTGATATTGCAAAAGGTTTGAATTTCTCAAGGGATCAAATTGGAAATGGAGCATGTAAAAAAATTAATGAAAAAAAAAAAACAAAAGGTAACAAAAAGAATGGAAATCTCAAAACAGCAGTCTTTGAGCACTGAATATTAACTACACTCTAGTATGCAATCCAAGAAAAGAACTTGTAAAGGGTCAAGCCAAAGACGGCTTTAGATTTCATAATCTGAATCCAGGAACATCAATAGTAGTCCACGAGATCCTAAAGAACAGATGTACAAGACCTGATACAAAATCATACTCTAAATACTAGGAGTCTAACCTCGGAGATACACCTTTTCTCGTATATAACTTAATTAACTTGTAGACCATAGATAAGGTTTTAAAGCTCAAGCTCATTATAAAGGGTTCAAGTTATCCACAGATACAAGGAACAACGCGAATCGTGGCAAAATAAAGCGGGGCAAGGGCTATTTACAGCAACCAAGTAACAGAACAAATGAGAGTGTGAACAGTCCGTGTTGGGCTATCCCTAACCAGCGACATTAAACTAAAATCAACAAGTGATACCACAGCTTCAAAATAACACGCGATAACATACATTCAAATTCAGTACTATCCATATCCTCACTGTCATATCACCAGGCTGAAAACTTAAACTACATTTAGCTTCAGCTAACGAACCAAACTCGTCAAATTCGAAAATCGAATCCACAAACCCACTAATCTACTACGATCTCGAATATAATTTAGTAATACACTCTTTTATTCTACTGCGAAGAACACTCGATCGGTCAATCCCGACAAATATTAGCAAGTACATAAACAGGATACGATTCGCATCAAAGATAACGATAGGTTGAAACGAAATCGAGGATGATGAGACTGAGAATCGAACCTGAGGAGCGCCGACGAGGGCGGGGTGAAACATTGGCTGCTGTTGCTGTAGCATCGACTGCTGGATTATCGCTTGTTGTTGCTGCTGTTGCCTCATCCTGTTTTGCATCTGCGATTGATGCTAGGGTTTCGACAACAGGAAATCGAGAAATCAAAATCTCGCGAAAATTCGATATCGATAATCAATGCTGTGCGATTCGACGTGTGGAGAGCAGAAGGTGAAAACGGATTTTGCAAAAAAAGAAGGGGAAAAAAAAAAAACCCTCGCGGTGAAAATGGGGGTAATCATAAGAGAGGGAATGAGCAGGAGAAGTGAAAAACGGGGCTCGTGGAGAAACTTTCTGTGCAAGTATTTTTTTCAGTTTTTACCTCCTAAAACTTCTGTGTTGGAGGCTCCCGTTGGGAAAATATGTAGCAATGGTGCCAGAAATTTCCATCAATATTTAGTGACACTCAACCCGGAACTCCGACGTATCAATCTTCTGTCGAGAGGCTCAACTCTCTCAGAGTTGCGGGAGGAGGGTTGTTTGGCTTTGTGATTTGCGAAGACCTAACGAGACGATCGATTGATGAGAATAATGCCGTCGACCAGAGATTAGAACCTTTTTGTAGTGGTTAGAGGGGTCTAAGAACAGGCGTCACGGGAAAAAGTTTCAAGAGGGGGAAAGAGTGTTTCATCTTTTTTCAAATGAATCGAATCTTATGTTTCCACCAATCAGGTGTGTGACAAGTTCATATCTCAGCTAGCTGTTTTTTTTTTTTTTTTTTTTTCTTTCATTAGGCAGGAAAACTTTCATGCATCCAACTGTGTCGAAGATTGAAGGAAAAGTTTCATAGTATGCTTGTTTCTTCTTTTTTTTGTTCTCACAGATTACAACATCTCCTCCTTTCTTTTATGTATGTATAAAGGGTACTGCTAATGTCATTGATACCATATAGAAGCAACTCAAGCAAGCTTGATCTATAAAGTTCTTCAAACACCATACAACATTTAACAGTGCGGTGATTTCTGTTGCATCAAACTGCGATGATCCCCGCCGAGAAGATCTGTCCTCTGCCGCCTGTATATGGGGAGCTCGACGACACATCGACCGATCTTGAAGCCACTGATCTGCACTGCTCTTTCCCCTCGTCCATCGCTATTTGCCTCTCCCTACACTCCACACTGCAAAACGCCTTCTCACCTCTGCAACAAAACCAATATACACTCTCAATTATCAAGAACTAAGATTATGACCCACGGTGAACACACTACAAATAGGATTTGATAACAATTCAAACTTGTGCAAGCTGTTGCAGGTCATATGTCTGTAACGTTTCGTACTTCTAACAACAACAGTCTATTTTTCTAAATTTAGACCACGAACTATTGTCATGTCACAAGTTTAGAACCACAGAATATCTTGTCAGAACCACAAATTACATACAATTAACATAATCACAAACAGAAAAGGGGATTAGAAGTACCTATACATGAAGATATCCTTGCCGTGGAGTCCTTTCCGGCAAAGAAAACACGAGCTCAAAAACTCCGATTCACAAAACTCGGCAAAACCTTCCGCCGGACTCACAACAAAACCGACACCCTCACTCCAAACCCCTTTACAGTCTCCCTCGAACTCCCCACCGTCATAGTAAACTCTGGTGATGGACTTCTCAGGTCCCCTACAAGTCACATATGTATACTCCTCCTCCAAGCTCTCCTCATCGTCCATCGACCCCCTCGAATCAAACAGATTAATCTTCGAATTCGAATTCACTGGGATCGGGTCCGATCGGCCCATCACGGGACGGCCCACTGCGTATTTCACCAACACCTCGCCGCCGCCGCCACCGGTCGGACTGGCGATCGTGTTGTCATCGAGGGCGACGACGATGCCTAAGCCGATACCGCCCTGATCGTAGTTTTTTTTGGGAGTGCCGGGGCTGGCGGGCCCGGCGATGATCCCGGCGGCACGTATGGCGGCTCCGGTGATGTTCTTCGCCATCATCGCCGCCGGCCGGGATCGCTTGCCGAGCATGGTGGGTGGTGAAGCCGATTGTGATGAGAATTCAAAACACTTTGAGGGAAAAGTTGGGGTTTGATTGATGAAATGTGAAGGTTTGGGGGAAGTAGAAGAAGAAGGGAGTGTCTATTTATGCATTGATGATTGATTTGAGTGGTTGGAGTTTTTGTGTGGTTTTCTCGTTTGGGGTCTATGAATGTGATGTGATTAGTCACTCATTTAGGCGAGGATTATTTATTTGAATAGAGGATTGAATGGTTGGATTATGGTTTATGACTATGGGTTTAGGTTAGATTAAGTCCCCTTTTTTTTTCATGGTGCATTTGTTAGGAATACAACATAAAATGTTACTATGTCAAAAACAAATTTTATGTGATGTTTGTATTCATGTCCGTCGAGATAGACTTTAATTTGTGTTTGAGATTATCTAATATCATATACTCGTTATAACTTTTTAAGGTTATAGAGACATGATTTCTGATCAAAGTTTACTATATGATCGTGGATTTTTCGTTCACAATCATTATTTTATGATGTTTATGTGTTTAAATATTAACAAGTGATTTTAGATAGATGATACAATTAACTTTATACATGTCAAGATACATATTCATAGCGTTCCAATATGCACTGCCTAATTGTGCGAGTTTTAAATAATAATTAATGCACATAATTTTCATTATAATTGCACGCATTTTAGCATGCCTCGTTGCCTTGACAAAGTGGATAGCAAAGGAAGTCACTAATCATCGATGGGACAAAGCATAAATGACGTCCGCCTCATGAATGACTGGGGCCCCAAACTCAGGCCCATTAACAGCCCGTAATGGCCCACCGACTTCAGCCGAAGAACCCGACACGAGAATGATGCTCGTTAACAATAATTCAAAACGGCGTCGTCTAATAAACTGTTGCTACGTGGCACGCTACGAGTGGAGGATGGGGTGGGGCAGTTTTATCAAATTATGGAAAGGGATGGGAAACCACTAATGGGCCTGAAAGCCCACTCCCTCTCTTAGGGCAATTCCGGGCCCATTACTCATGAGAGCGACGTCTTCTTTTTGCTCGCTTGCCAATATCTGCTGATTCGAGAGTACTTTGATATCAAAAGACCTTTGTGCCCCTCACTTCAAAAAAAAAAAAAAAAAAGAAAAAGACTTTTATACCCTTCATTTTGTAATGTCATTGATCAATTTTTTATATAAAAAATGATATTTAACTCTCTTTAAATATCATCCAATTGGATTCTATCGAACTATAAAAATTACTATTTAATTCTCATATATTTTGAAAAAATCTTAATTTTTGATACATGATCCCTGAAAGTATATTTTTTTTGACAGAAAACCCTCTCAAAGGAGGATATATGTCTATTTTCAAAATTGATGAGGTTATGTATAAAAGATTGATAATTCGGAAAGATTATATGTTATTTTCTCTTTTTTATGTCAAGGTTGATTGTGAGCGTTCTTTGTATTGTCCCACTTTAGGACTGATTTTGTGTTTTGAGAGACTCATTTCTACATAGAATTGTAGTCTTCCTCTTCCCTTATAGGCTAATTCTACATTCGATATTTGTGTATACATTCATTTTACGGAATTACTTATATAAGAAAGGATAAAATGCACAAAACTATAGTCACACTCAACATCGTACAAGTTGAGGTCAAGTTTAATCTTATATGGAGCATATTGCGTATGTTCTACATGAAGTCACTGACTTACCTGCCAAGAGAAGAAGTCCTGTCTTTTAAAATAAAAAAATATCTTAGGCCAAGCTTATTTTAAATATTTGGTGATATAGATTCCATTGACATATTTGAGCCTCGACGTGTAGTCAGTGTGTCAATGAATGATACTCCTATCTCCATTCATTATTCTCAATTTCTCAGGCCCAGCCCCAGCGAAAATGTTAAGCAATTGCTACTACTTTATTTATGGAATATACACATATATATATTATTTTAACATATTTTTTTCGTTTTCTTGGAGTCGCTTTCAGTGAATTGAGGAAATATTAGTCAATATAGTTCGATATGTTGCTCTCGAGATGCAAGTAACGCCCAAAAATAATTGATTTGTCAACATCCTTCGATGTCACTATAATTTTGGCAGTTGCAACTCTTCCGGGAAAAAGAAGGGTCTCTTTGCCTTTTTTTTCTTTTCATTTTGGGGGTATATAACATGGGTTTAGGTATTATGTCTTTTGACAAATTCGTATGTTAATGAATCAAATAACGATTCATATTAAAATAATTGAGAAAAAAAATGAGATTAAATTATTCTGTTTTAAACTTGATTATTTATCTATATATTTAAATCTCAATCGTTGAATTATCATTTTACACATGATATATCATGATATATCATTTTACATTTTCGTTTAAACCACTATAAAAAGACGGCGAACAAGACTATCTTTATTGCTGTAAAACAAATCGGGGTACGACTACATTCGCTGATGTTAATAAGTACTCACAATATAATTACTTATCAACATTTTTTTCTTTTAAATTATTTTTCTTATCTCGTAGAAATCATAACATTATTATCGGATCGAAAATTTATATGTATTGAATTTATATCGAATAATATTAAAAATAAGATTTATTGTAGTCGTTGTGAGAAGAGTTAATACGTATACCGTAACTAATTTGATATAATTTATTATATTAAATTAAAAATGTTATAATTTTTATAAAATATTTAAATAAAATAAATATTATAATATATTTTTTCTTTTTTCTTTTTTGGTGGGGGGAAATGGAAATGGGTTCTTGTCTCGACTTCAATTTGGTCAGATGTTGCTTGGTCCACTCTCCTTTACTTTGTTTTACGAGTTGATTTTGTTTTATTTTGTTGATTGTTGATGAATCATATCGATGTTAACTCCATTTTTATATGGGCAGTGGCATAGGCTGTCCACATTGCTTCTTTGTTTTTTTGGCCAAGTGATTTCCAAAGAAAAGAAATCAATCAAAATCATAGTGACACATTTGACACTCTTTCCCTTTTCAGTTCTCTTCCAAACGTTCGGGTTTCTGTTATGTTTTTGGGCCCAATGGGTGGGGCGCAGAATACAAGGCAATTGTATTTTGGGTGATATTGGGCCATTTCTGAATTTGACCTGCTGGGTCAGAATCCATACGATTGTGGAACTGAGCCCATCTACAGAGTTGAGCACAGCCCACCCAGGGCATGGTAATCAAGGTTGCGTACATTTTCCTCTTGTTCTCGTTTGTAATTCAAGTGGGCTGCTACTGTGAGGTGTGTATTCGGGCCATCAAGCATGGTCCGAATTGTTTCGGCTCGACAAGTTTACTTGCAAAGCCTAGGCCCGATAACACGACCCAGTTCTATTTATAGAATCTATTTAAATATATAAAATTACATTCATGT
Organism: Drosera spatulata; assembly: GCA_035668315.1. Lineage (NCBI taxonomy): Eukaryota > Viridiplantae > Streptophyta > Magnoliopsida > Caryophyllales > Droseraceae > Drosera > Drosera spatulata. The sequence goes on along the minus strand of JAOVYX010018371.1, from coordinate 37,100 downwards.
TTCTTGGTAATAAACTTTGATATTCAAATGTTTTTCTTATTATCTTATATATGTTGTTTCGATATTATTACGTAATTGTTTCATTAATATAGCAAAAAGATAACAACTACTTAAATAATTTTAACATCGTCACGACATTGAATTGTCGAATCTTTTTAGATTTTTTTATGATTTAAAATAGATATATATTATTAATAATAATAATATTTTTCTATGTACATAATGTGATTTATATAAATAATATTATAATAAATCAGGTTAAAAACTTTTTCTTATTAAAAAGGTAAAAAGCAGAACAACAACAGGGTGATCCTAATGGCGGTGAGTTTGGTTAATATGGAGCCTTCGATACCTTTAATTGATCAACTTGTATATGCAATCTGTGAAGGTTGTGGTGTAACTTTTGGTGATTGCTACAGGCCCTGGTCAGAGGAGTAGTTATAATTTTCCTGGGTTATCAGTCATGTATTTGAAGGAGGATGAGTATGAATTTCTGATCAGCAAGCTTCAACAGCTTCTGATGTATTTGATGAGCGTTCTTCAGTGTTTTTTAATCGTATGCTTCTTCATTGCCCGTGTATCATCTGGGAATCGAAACGTCTCATTAGTTTCACTGTAATCATCGTTGCGGTAGACCATAAGGGAACAGAATCGTCCAACGGAAACGTCCTCTCGAGAAATGGTGATAACCAACGTCAACAACTCCTGGCGGACTGTCCAGCTAGATAGGGGAGATTACTCTGGTGGTGCGGTATTTAACAATCAGGGCAGCTGCAGAACCAAGGGACAGCCTCAAGTTTTTTAACATCTCCTTTACGCTCTCTGTAACAACGAGGAACGAAAACAAGAAACAACCAAGATCAAATAGCAGCGATTGCAATGACATATCACTTTATGCTATAAAGAATACACACCAGACCTCTGCAAATCCTCAAGTCGAATATCTTTATACAAGTCTTCTCAACCGGCTCTCCCTACAAGTTACAATATAGACCAGTAGGGAAACTATACTTCCTTTCTTTCATCAATGGCCGAAAGTATGTAACCGCTCAGCTATTGGTTAAAGATCTACAATACAACAACATTCCAAAGATTACACGGGAACTTGCCAGATCTGCTGTGACACGAATTGCACCTGTAGTGCTTAATCAAAATCGTGGTATCAATGTAACATAGATAGGTCTATCCGCTGCAACAGGAGGAGAGGTATCACCATCACCAGCAGGCGCTCACTTCCTCTTACCAGACTAGCCTTGTACATGACGCCAAGCTCAGTTTGAGTGCCTGTCTGCAGTTCAAGCATTGTGACCACAATGATTTTCCAATCACGAAGCAACAAACTGCCCCTGATGAAGATTCTATCATCGAAACATTCGCACTCAGATCTGCTTAGCGTGCTTAGATAGCCATGGATCTGGCAGAGGTAATGGCATGTTTCAATGTTTTAGCAAGCAGTGGTCATTGGTTGAATGAGGTGGCCGAGTTGTCATCATAGTGCCCTTTCCAAGCATTCCCGCTTTCTGTCCCGCTGCACGCTTGATTAGGAACCGGTGCATGACTGAGATCTCCGTCCAAACTCATCTGTTGTACTTCGGCCGATGAGAGTATCTTTATGCTCTGAACACAGCTCACAAACTCCCTGATACCGTGTTATGACAATATTAAGACAAGAAGAACCAGACGGGGAGAAGTATAAGGTGTACAGTGAAGAAGTAATAGGTTTCTGTTTCAACTTACTCCCAAGGATCATCACCCACAAGGAGTATGTCATTTTCATGATCCACATAAACAAGCTTCCAGTCCGTCCTCTGTGTGTCTTCTAGTTGCCCTTCAATACCGAACATCCTGGCCAGATCACGCCGAAGATCCTCATACCCTCTATATCGAGTAACATCGATTGATCTTCCAACCGAACCACGCTTTTGAACCTGCAAGAATCACAAGCACTCTCATCAGCAAACATAAATCAAACAAAGACGTTTAAGATCACAAAATGAAGGAAATACGCAGGTCAACAGCAAGCAAACCTTTGTATATGTTCTCATACGGGGCGCTTGTGCTCCCCACATCCCGCCATTCAAGACTCCATGGTCATTCATGCCAAGGTCATTTGAACAACCTGGCTTAAAACCCATAGTAGGTAGTCCAAATGACTGAGGACTGACAGCAGCTGACAGTTCTGTCTCAACATCTCTAGGAGGACAATTGTAGTTTGAAAGCAAATTCTGCAGATCCTTTCCAGAATCGAAATCCCTCGACAACAAAGTGTCGGGCATCAAACTGTCCATACCAGTCACAAGCGGAAGACTGCTCCTCGGATGAGACTGAACGTCACCATCCATTGCAAAATTAGGAATTGAGAAGTTCTGCTGGAGGCCATTGGCATCCAAGCAGTATGATGTGGCAGATGATGAGGCATCCAGCAGGTCATTGAGCGGGCCCTTGAACCTCAGTTGATCAACAACTTTTGAGCTGGGAATTTCACGTTTCTGTCCGATGCTGGATTTACTATGGTTCCCTTGAACCACATTGTTTCCTGGATGAAACACAGAATCTTCCATCGCTAGGCTTGTCATCTGCTGATTCCGATTTAAAAAGTTTGTTGGCGGGATCTGGGATGTGTTTGTAGAGGGTGAAGTAGAGCATGATGGAGCATCACCATCAGTTAAGCCAGACTGAGCTCTGGCCGTGGTCGGCCTCTGCAAACCTTGGAGTTGATTAGTGGGGACCTGCGGCAAGTTCACGAGTGCTGGAGTCGAACTACTGACACCTAGCTGTTGCGGCTGATACTGAGACAAAGAATGCTGCTGCAGTGGTTGCAGTTGCCTCTGTTGAGGAGCAAGTTGTGGGAGTGTTACTTGAGGCTGTAAATGTGAACTAACTGGAGAAAGCAGAAGTTGTTGTGGCTGTTGTTGTTGCAGCTGGTTCGTCTGCTGTTGTTGCTGCTGCTGCAATTTTTGCAGCAGCTGTAGGCGAAGCTCATGCTCAGAGAGATTTTGCAATAAGTTTGCTCTTTGTGATAAAGAATCCGGTAACAATTGTGAAGATTGTTGCCATTGTGGCTGCTGCTGCTGCTGTTGCAGTGGTTGATGCTGCTGTGGTTGATGCCGCTTTAGAACACTTGATTGTTGTTCTAGTTGTTGCTGGAACTGTAAGTCAGGTGGCACAGCGGTCATCTCTCCGGTACTTTTACTAACAGAAGGGGCAGTTTGTTGAGGCACGCTATTTCCAGAAATCAATGGTTGCTGCTGCTGCTGCTGAAGATTATATATTGGCGTTTGTTGTAAGTTCTGGTTCACGTTCTGGATAGGGGATACCAGAGCACTGTTTACGAGAGTTGTTTGCAGAACTTGGGGCTTTGATTCTTGCTGCTGTGATGGCAATGGCTGTTGTTTCTGCAGTGCTTGTTGCTGCTCAGCCGGCTGCTGGCGAGGCAAAGGCAGTGTCTGTTGATGCAAACTAACAGGATTCTGCATCAGTTGCTGAATATGCTGCTGTTGGGACCAGGACTGAGGCAGCTGCTGCTGCAACTGTTCTAATTGGTTCTGCTGTATAGCTTTGTTGAACTGGATACTTGGCACGGACAGAGAAGGCGACTGAAAATTAAGTAGCTTGGCAGGATCATCGACACCAAGGTTACCAGGCAACATGGACGGCGACACCATGGAAGGGAAAAAACCAGGCTGGGAGCCTGATAAGTGATTGTTCTGTTGCATGCTCATCCACTGAACAAGATTAAGGCCGGGAAACATGGAACTCGTTGGGTCCTTCATGCCGAAGTCATCCCCGAGCCATGGCATGCCTCGCTTAAACATGCTCTCCATATCAGACTCATCCTCTGCAAAAAACCTCTAAGCATTAATACAATAACCAGATTGGTTTTATCAACAAAAAAGAAGAAAAGAAGAAGAAGAAGAAAATAACCAGATTGGTTATAAAACATTTCATTAATAGATGATCTAAAATAACAACGACAACAGAGTTTCAAATGAAGAATGCAAAAGGATATGCTACTATATAACATCAGGCTTTGTTAGAGATAGTCTACCTAATCCGGGTTGCTTTTGAAATCTGGGCCGGAAGAATGGCGGCGGGCATATATAGAAGGGAGTTACTACTGGTTCGATTTCCCATATAGAGACTCTGCTCGGACGATCCCCAGCTGTTGATTCATCCCAACCAACCTATCAATATGAAGATGTAGGTGGAGAATGCTAAATGATATAACTACTTCAAAGTATGAACTACATATATGGGCATCAAAATCACAATAAGGCCTCTTCAGTAAAGTTTCACAGGATATCATTTCTTCGATTACAGAACATCACAGTATGACAAGTACCTGTAGATTACGCCATTGTGAGTTCTTCCATCGCACAGAATCAAGATCACTGATACCAGTTACAGTACCCATATATCTTCGCACCCCGGACTCCTCAGTCTCAAACATCATCCTAAATCGCATGCCTAGAGAAACTTGGGTGTACATGGCTTTGTTGTATTTGGCAAGCGGAATTACAAACTCCGTGGGGCTGGCCCTGACGAGACAAAACAATCCATTCAGCAAAAAGGGAGCGAAGAAACAAGTTATGAATGAGCTGGTTTATGACCAGACCAGGGTTGAATAAGAGGATGATGAGATGCTGCTGAGTGATATACCTTGGATTGTAAAAAATAGTGAAGGGGCTATTATTAGCAGCAGCATGTGCAGCAGCAGCAAGAATTCCAATATGCATGCTGTCGCTAGAGATGACGGATGAAGCGAGTGCAGGCTGTTGTCTGTTGGCACGCCTTATACCTAGGAGAAATTGTGATTTCTCATCTCTAGAACAAGAGATAAAATTGAATCAGATTGATTTCAGAAACAAACAAGATACCAAGTTATCACTGCAGTTGTTTGAAAAGAATCAAAAACTTGATCGAAGATCCTTATTACTACCACAGCAAAAGAGTTTGAAAGTCACTGTAAACACTTCATGTTAATATACTTTGATCTTCTAAAACAGTTACAAGAAACAACAAGAATTGTCATACAATAGTCTTTTTCACAATTTTTTCGATGTTGTATGAGGAACTGAATCAGTACCTTATAAAGAGAACAGAGTCACCGGCGAACAATCTTTTATTGCTGACGAAGACACTCCATCCTGTAGTCAGTAGATGCCTCTTGGGCTGGCCTAAAATAAGGCAAATACAACACGTTAACCCAAGATATAAGATCGACAGCTTGTCACGTTAGAGGTATATGCAGCTTCAGTATCAAAATAATGTAACAAATACTCTCCTCTAGCAAAAGATGAGGGTGAAATCGCTATCGCTCATATCTTGGGAATTACTATTCCTTAGCCTACCCTTTTTTATTTCCTTCAAATTTTCACCAACTGATAGCAAACTCATATCCTCATAAAAAGGGTGCATGAGGAATGAGCATTTGATCATTCTGTGCCTAGTGAAGGAAGTAGTACATGATCACACAAAAAGAACTGTGTAAAGTGGGGGAATGGCTCCATAAAACTACACAAAACAGGACACCACAAGACCAAGGAACAGAAATATACCGCGATAAACATGTCGAAATGTCCAAGACTGGCCATGCAAATCCTTGGCTACAAGCTCTTGTGCTGGAGGTTGCATAGAGAAGTCCTGAAGAAGAAATTGCTAGTAAGCACGGAATCAAGAAGACAAAACAAGGGACCGGATCCAATTTATGTTAAACATGATGTCGTAGGTATGAGAATCAAGGATCTAGAACATACCAGAGGTGGAAATATCTTCTCGGCAGCCCGTCGAGGCACAGAAAAACCACCATGAGTGCTGGTATCGCTAGCCGTGAGAGTTTTACAGAAGAACTCCGCTGGCTGCCTGCTCTGTTTAAGGCCCATTTCTGATATGAGCATAGCTTCCTTTTCAATCTGTAGGAAGCATAGTTCAACCATTTAACAACAAAAAACATAAAATTGAAGCACTAAACTTCAACTAAGACAAAAATTATGGATTCACCTTGTTAACCGGCTGAAGTGTCATCTGAGCATATACCTCATCTGTTTCCGTATCAGCCTGCACAGTCAATCAAACATAGCAAATCAAACCAACCAAACCGGAGAATTCTTACAAAACAAAGAAGAGCCTGAAGACAATCCTTACATGTAAAGCGACATTATGGAGCATGCAAATCAGCTTGGAAGGCAGGTTCGGATAGCTCGGGATGCTATCCGTCTCCTTCTGCATAGACGCCGCCACCTGAACAAGCACCAAGATCATCAGAACATCACACAAAACCAACAAGATCATCAAGAAACCACAATCCTTGATGCGAGATCTATTGACATACTTGTTCGCTGTGACCTTGAGGGAAGTAAACAACAAGGCTCCCGACCGGAGGAAGAGAAACAAGAGGGCCGGCACAGGCATGCCATAGCTCTGAATGTATCGCCTTCACTTCTCCTGCACAAACCCACATTTTAGTCACCAACCCAATTCAGCAACACTAACAAAAATCATGAGAATGATCTCAAAACTGTTCTAACGAATATATGTATTCAACTTTTTTCACTCATATCAACAAAACAACAACCAATCCCCAAGATATGGGGAATAAAGTGAAAACAGGAAGATTTGCTGTTTGAGATCAAGATGAATGATGCGAGCGTGGAACATAGCAGTGAAAAGAATACCAACAAACTCAATTGCTGATTACCCAAGTCAAAAAATTACCCATAAAAATCAAATGAGAAAAGGGGCATACTGAATTGGAATCGAAAAAACAAATCAAAAGCAATTCGTTTTGCGTGGACGAAAAAGGGTTTGCTTTGCTGGGTTTCACATAATATTACGACGAATATGTGAATGAAATATGAAACCCAAACCTTCGACCGGATTGGGCACGAACCCATTTGAGGGAACCTTCATGCTCCTCCAAATTAGCTAACCCAAAAATTACCCACTTGAAATAAAATTCAAGACAAAACAGTAAATTTAAACTGTCGCCGGAACTTCAAAAGAAAACCCCAGCGTAGAATTCTCCACTGTTGTTCTTCTTCTATTGGGGAACGGACGAGGTTGCAGTCTCAGCTTCACAAGAATTGCCCGATCCAGGAGCTATTGGTTCATCACAGAATTCTTCGGTGATGAACTGGGACGTTCCAAAATGGAAACTTGACCGGTGAAACGAAAACCCCAATCACTGAACCAGTGCCGGAGACGGGGAGAATATTGAAAGCAGTGGAGAGGATTCCGGCGAGGGAGAGGAGACGCCGGCGAGAGGGGGAATATGTAGAGGTGTGATGTGTAGTTTTGTAGCTGCTGCTACATAGCATGCTCTCTTCTACAGCGGCTAACAAATAATCAGAGAGGAGAAGAGAAAGGGGATGAGATGAGAGGGAAATTAATAATGGATCGGATGAAGAAGACAATGGTTTTTAAATTAGGAAATGAAAGAACCAGGAAGGTGGGAGTAAGTCTAATCCTAATCCAATTATTTGTCCCAATGATATACTCCTAAAAGTAACTGTGGCTTGATACAGAACATTAAGTATCTGAGTTTTATCACAATGAATGAAGAAAAAAAAAAAAAGAAAAGGAAGGGGAGAGAAGAGTATAATATTGATAGGATATTGTTTGTGAATTGAAAAAAAAAAATAAAATTATTTGATTTTATTATATTTATAAAAATTAAAAATAATAAATATTATATTTTTTTTATTTATTTTAATAATTATTTTATTTTAATTGATAATATCGTCAAATCTCTCGGAATTTATCTACTTTCAAGGAAACGGTTTAAAAAAATAAAATCAATTCAACTATCATTCCTAATTCCTTCTTTTCTCTTCGATTTAGATCTCACAAACAAGTCCTAAGACTTTACCCGATGGATGAGTCATTGAAACAGTTTGTTTCAACATATGAACTTATATAAATTGAATTTTTTATCATTTTATTGTGATATTCTTATTATCAACTTTTGTTCACATTGTAATGTGTTTAAACTAAGAAGTTATGATTCAGTTTTAAGATAAGCTTGGTGTATGGGTTTTAATATACCCGATGTGATTACACGAAGATTAAGATCAAAGGTTGGCCGTTGTCATGTTGTAGAATATGCATGGTAAAACTTCGATTGAGAAATAGGCACCCTATAGAAAGGGACTTGAGCTATGTACTATCAGTATTTCTCGCGACAAAACCTTAGGACGACAAGGGCCTCTAACATGTACACAATGTGACGAAAGCGTCTATACATACATGTTAATTTATTTAGCCAAGCATATGCATATATCGCAATCCATTAATTCGAAGGAAAATTAGGTTGATGATTTAAGTGTTTTTTTTCTTTCTCAAAAACGATCATCCTTTTAAAACTTATTTAACCATAAATTTTAAATTATTATTTGATTTTTTTTCTTTTTTAAAAAACATCAATCATCAAAATTCTTTTTAACCTCCACTAAATATTTGATTTGATTCTTTCTAAACAAATCAACCACCCTAATTAATATTATGATTCCATTTTCCTCTTTTCGATCGTTTCTCCACTGCTTCATAGTATCCATGGCGTTAACCACCCCATCGCGACCCGATCGTCGTCGTCTTCTCCGCACAACCAACTCTCTTCACTCCCTCCGCCACCGCACTCTCCTTCCTCTTTATCTTTCTCTTTCCCGTCGAATCCCTACGCCCCCTCTTCGACTTTCGACTCTGTCTTCTCTCTCCCGATGTGCTCGACTTAATCTTCATATCCCCACCACTCTTCAAATCATCCTCCTCCACAATCGGATTCAACACGACATCAGTATCCGTCTTGAATCTGATCTCGGTTCCATTCGAGGATATGCGACAACGAAATCCAAATCCTAGGGTTTTGAATTGAAGTTGTTCCGAGCAACGACAACGTGGGCGACGTCGGCTTTGACGATTGTGCAGGGGAACTCTGACAATGAGTTTTGGATGGGAACGACGTATAGAAAAGACGTACTGTTCTATAGAGAGGACGCACTGTTCATGACGCATCGTTCACAATCATAAATTCAATGATACACTGTCGTAGGTGAGGGATGTAGTGATGGACGGTGGCAGCATATAGAGAAGACGACGACGATAGCGTAGGTGATGGTGTTGGACGGCGACGACGTATAGAGAAGACGTACTGTTGTATAAAAAAGACGTATTGTTCATGATGCACTGTTGATGGAAGTAAACGCACTGTTGGGGCGTATGGAAGTAAACGCACTGTTGGGGCGTATTTTCAATGGAATGGAGCGTACTGTTAATGGAAGGGAACATACCATCCATTCCGACGATATAATATTCACCGCGATAACGTATTGTTGAATTGAATAATGAACGTACTCGGATAATGAAGAAGACAATTGATTAGATTAGGGCTTTATTATTTTTCTTATTTTTTGTTAGTGTGGTTGATTGGGAGAATATTTTGTTTCCTAACCAAAATAAATTAGAATTTATGGTTTATGGATGATTGGTAAAAAAATATCTTTTATATGACTTATTGATAAATGAATTATAAAAAAGTTATTTATTGATAATTCTCTCATGATTTAATGGACTTATAAGTAGAGAAAATGGTATATTTCTTGATCAGTCATGTATGTATGTATGGTTGGGATATATCATTGCAAAGACTCTCTTTCAAACAATAGCTATAGGTTAGGTTTAACGAATAAATCGCCAATAAATTTTGTAAGTACTGTATAGTAGTGCTACCACTATAGAGTTGGATGACCATATTTTTGTGAACCATTGTCCCACAGTCGTAGGCTGCATTTTGCCTGTTGACTGGATTCATTGTCTCAAGCTATTAACCCATCTCTATACATGATAATTTTGCCAATTTTCTGATGAGTTGACATAACTGAAAGAATAGGAGTTTATTTTAGTAGATTGTTTATCATCAATTCACACTTAGAATATTCTTTTTATTTCAATTTAATTATAATATTTTTTTTGTTAATCTCAATATAAATATAACATTTTTATTTTTTTATTTGATAATTAATTTATATTAATATTTCATCCGTTTCGTATTATATGCAACACTTGTCTATTTTGATCATCTCAAAATATATATAACACATCTTATTTAATCACATTTTCACATAAAAAATATTTAAAAAATCATCATCTATTACAATACATTCACTATCTTCGTCACGTTGCTAAAGTAAACCCCACTGATACTCAAAAAATATTTTTTCTTCATCAAATTTCACACATATTTAACAAACGTTTAAAACCGCGTATCGGGTCAACATATTGCATATAATATAAAACGAAAAGAGTATAATCAAACTATTTCATCACCTTCTTTCTCTCTTATTTTCTCTTCTAAACCTCATTTATATCCCTCTATATCTAAAAAAAATCTTTATCAAATTTAATATAAATTTAATATACACACAAAACTCATATTTTATTAAATTATTATAATTAAATTGAGACGGAGATAGTAGATTTGATATTAAGATTAGCAATTCGATCCACTCATAATAAAAAATAGATATTTGACCGATGACCAACAATATGATGCTCCACCCGACAAAATACACGCAATATTAGTTTTCTTTTGATTTCTCCTTTTATTTTCCTTTTTGCATAATGAGATTTGAGACTTGGATGTTGACTTGCATAAAACCGCTTAAGGTTATAAGTTTTTATTTTTTTTAAAACGGATAAATTTAAAAATTTATTTCATTTTTTTTTAGGACAGAGGGATTAGTATGTTTTTCTTAAGCGTCTTCATAATCAAAGATGCCAATTAATTATAATTTAATAAGTGACTATATTGTAATAACCATTTGAGCCTTTTCTTTTTTAGTTTAGGATCGAATAACTAATGCAGAGTACTATTCTTCGGTTCCATTCAAATTATAACGTTGCATTATCATTATACTATTCAACACGTATTTTGAACAATTTACAAAGGGTTGTAATACATAACTTAAATTATCATTAGTGTTTCACCACAATTTTATGTAAAATGATGTTTGATCGATCCGCGAACGATTTATAAGATGAATAATTTATCGTTGATATAAGACAACGTTGTAATTTGAATGGGACGAATGGAATATTTAGTGGTTGTACTTGGTATAATATTAAGAAGAGTAGCATTATGTTGTTGCTGTAGTACATTTACTCAAGTGCTCGAGAAAATGAGGATACCTAGTGACGTCTAAGTTTCTCTCCAATCGCCTAGTTGAAAATTTCTAACCATGTGTTAATTGCTATTGTACCGAAGATAATTGTCTTAATTAGAAAGAATGACAAGCTTTCCTCAATAATTCCCAACATTTGTTTGATTGCTTCCATTATTCAAGTTGAATCAAGTAATTGTCCGTGGACATGCATGTACGTATGAGCCAAGCCCGTTTATGGATAATTAGATGAGTTTGACTGATTATATGTATGTTTAGTTCAAATATGCGAAGTATGCGCTTTGATAGCAGTCGAAAATAATAAGAACACCTCACTCTCCATGTATGCTTATTTTTGTACGTCTGTTTAATTTGGACATGAATGCACACGATTCTGTGATAAATTCGATCATAGAAACTCCGTACCTCTTATCTTGATTCTTGGTGGATTATGTGAAATGGAACTCATCATGAATTTGGATCACACAACTTTGGAGTTTTCCTTGCATGTAGTCAATCTATCAAACTATCACTAGTGTAGCAATACAGGCTCGTTGAGGGATCGGTACTTTTTTGGTCCCGTTTTGCCTCCTATGTGAAAGCCCTCTCTATACGGACTCTTTTTCTTTCCCCATTGTTTTCAAAATTTGATCTTTCCCTTTCCCGTTAATTTGTTTGAAAACCATAGAGCTCTCAACATCTTTTCATACTCAAAAACATAGTGGGAAAAACAAAGATGGAATGGAAGCGTCAAACTGCTAATTGACATTTGATCCTTTAGGAAAAAAACGGCCTAAGTATCCTCTTAGCCGCAAAATAATACCATTGATTTCCTTTGTTTCTCCTTACAATAGTCCTATTGTTAGGGCTATGTTTTCACAAGCAAGTGTTATCTCAATCGAGAAAATGGTAACTATCTGAATTGAAACAAGTCAAATATAGTCATCTATTACTAATATGATATGATTAGTAAAAATCAAGTGGAAGTACTACTTTTTACTAATTAAGATCATAAATTAATCGTAAATTACGGGGATTTGTAGGTATGTTGTGATATCTTATCATTGGACTATAGTGGTGACACAAAATCAACAATGCACATGTCACGTTCTTTTTTCTTCTTCTTTTTTTTCACTTGTTATTTCCTTTTTAAAAAACGCATCCCTGAAAATCAAGGGGCTGTAGTGCTGCTGCAATGTCCCACGCTTTTACTCCAATCGCATTAGTTTTGGACTGATAATCCATTCATTCAGCATTTTGTGAATTATCCATACATTCAGCTTTTGTGAATTATCAGTCCATAGTTGTTGTCTTGGGATTTGGGAGTTCCGTATGATTTATTACATTCATTCTCGATTAATCAATACCGATTTATACATATATGCACACAACATAGTTAGATGCTTATACAGTAATTAAATACATTAAGAATTACTGCTTCGACATCGATCACCATGTGTACGGTTTTATATATGGATTTGCATAATACTAACAACTAGTTTTTTTTTTTATTACAAAGTACTGAATTATTCCACAAATGGGTGAACAAGGTTGTTACTACTATATGTGCAGACTGCATTAAGGTGGTGGGCTACGTACGTGTGGAACAAGATAAACCCACAACAGCAAGCAAACAAAGCAACCAAGCGCCATTCGCCAGCGCCATCCCCGCCTCCAAATATGCGCCACCACTGTTCATCTCTTCCTCGCCGCTGAACTTGAATTAAATTTTTACTCCATATTTTTTTTTTCATTTTTTCCTTTTATAAAATGAATGTCCTCGACATAAATAATTAGACTATGATGATGCTCATGATACCACTGGCATACTGCCCCGGTTTTTGTTATACGGAGTACGTATAAGTCATTTCTTGATTCTGCTGCTCGCTTTCACCTCATTTACCTGATCACACCGATTTGGGTGTGAGCGCAACATGTTGAAACGATTATATACTCCTTGATATGCGGTATTTCTTTCTTCTCATATAAATCAAAACGTATTGATTCGACACGAAAATTAATGTACGTTGAATTTATATTGATTTGATGAACAAATAATATTTTTTGGAGATAATAAAATTTATTATAACAATTGAGAGGGAAGTTACTGAGTTGGTGGACGTATCGCAGCAAATGAGATTGATTTAATATTTTTTATTCTCTTCGTCTCATGAAAATTACAACGCTTTCTAATTTGATAAGGAATAACATCAAATCAGCTACGATACATCCGCTAACTCTTCTCACAATTGCTACAGTAAATTATATTTTTCATATTATACCATACAAATTCAACGCACACATAAATTTTTGATCCGGATCAAAGTATTATAATTTTCGTGAGACGGAGGAAGTATGTTAAAAAGTCATTAAAAAAAAGATTTCATTTATTTTGGAATGATTCAGATAAAAAACGTTTCGATTAATATGTGATAGAGAGAGTACTATATAAGGCTATTTGTTTCTACTAGAACTAAGGATATAACTTGAAAATTTTTTTGGTCTTGTGAAATGATATAACGAAAACCATTGGTAATTCCATGAATTTTATGGACTATATATATGTTCAATTGATGTAGCAATTAAAATGCGACAGCGATAGTGTATATCAAATTCAACTAGCCCAAAATTCTTCAAAACTTATAAGAAAAGCTTGAATTGGATAAAACGCAAGGTGTTTTCATTTGGCGGAAGGAGTACAATTATTATCACCTATAACTCATATATGGTACGTTCGTCCAATGTAAATCTCGAATTAAATTTGTTGGTTTCCCATGCAAATTGTAGTCGGCTCTGCTCTGCACTGCTCGCAGCAGCAGCGGTCGATGCAGCTCCTATTCATATTACTACTAGCATTGTCAGTATTTTTACCAATATTTTTACTAATATTAACGACATTAATTACTATACTTCGACAATGTTGCAGCTGCACCATTAATTTTACGGGAATTTCATGTTAGGACCAGTTCTCCTAATTCAGACAAAAGTGAACGAGAAATTCATACTGGGTGGTAAAGTAATTCCCTGGGTGCATGGACCACTCCTCCTGCACTTTTATGCAAGATATTTTTCCTCATTGTCATGCATAACAGGAACCATAATCTCGTTAACCTTGATCTTCCGGCATAATCTCGTTAACCTTGATCAAGATCTCGGAATTTTCTCATGAGAACAATTTCATCCGCTCGACATAAATTGCAATGTTTTATGCTTCATCGCTCAACAACTCGATCTGGATCTATCTTAGAACTAATGTTAGCTTACGGAATGATAGTACGTACCTATGTTAACTTTCGTGTTCCATCGACCTAAGTTTATGTTATTGGTATTGTCAATTCTCCATAAGGTTTTTTTTCTTTTTTTTTGTGTGTACGAACAAATAGGAGTAAGTATTTAATCAGTATACGTGCGCATTATTGATGACCACATGGGAGAGGCGAGAGAGGAGATTTAAATAGTTGAGGGGTGCAGTGGACTGCTCCTTGCTAGCTAGTCTGGCCATCGATCAAGAATAATATTTATGTACTTAGAATAAATATTCATATGGATCGGCTACGTGTACCTACTCCCGATCCCTAATCACACAATGCATGCATCTACAGCTAGATTGTAGAACTATAATTAATTATAACGAGAATAAGAACATTAAGACTCCATTAATCTTGATTCTTGTATGACAACCCGTCTACGTCAAAGTAATTATGTCCTTGTCTCAGCAGATGAATAGAAATTAGTTCGCGTTTCCTATCTTGACCCGTTTGGTTCATAAAATTACTCCATATTATCATAGCAACATTGGTTATACGAAATTAATTAAAATAAGTCTCGTACAACAAGTTCAAAGTTTCCTAACTCGCGTACAGGGGCGGAGCTGGCGAGGGCAAGGGCCGCCCTATGATTGGGTCGAGCAGGGCCAGAACCGGGAGCAAGAGGGGGCCTCGATTCCTCCCATGGTTCCGTCGAGGTTGTATATAATATATATATCTAGTACCTATATAATACAAAATATTAGATCCACTAAAACTTCCGAGATTTAGATAGCTAATTGGTTTCACGTGGAGGTCTGCATGACCAGCGGTGCGGGTTCTTTTCCTCTCTGGGAGATAGACTCTTTTTTTTGAAAGTAATCCATATTGTCTTTAGAGTGTGTCTCGGAGGGATTGAGAGTGTGTCTCGATCCAATATTGTATGGATGCATATTTTTGTGTTTTAGGTAGTTTTTTTAATTTTACTGAATTATTTATCTAGTTTGAGTTCTTGATATTATGTGAAACAAAATAAAATTTTTTAGCTAGTTTGTTTAATTTTAGTGAAAGTGAAAAATTATTTGCTGTAGAACTAAAATTTAGTACATGCATAATGTATTTGACATGTATCATGTTTTTAATGGACAAAAAGATGGGTCGGATTTATCATGGTTTTGTGATAAATCCTGGATGTATGAGCGCCTTGTTGGTGGGGATTTGAACATCGTGTTTGCTACAAATGTGAAAAAGTTTGTGAACTTTGCCATTGAGAATTAGATTTCAATTATCCCGAATATTTGAGATACCCTTGTGTCAAGTGACACAATAGGATATATCAAACGACGGATAAAGCGATGGTGCACTTATATGACCGGGGTTTTGTGTCCAACTACTGGATATGGACATAGCAGGATGAGGCTGAGTAAGGAGAAACCTCAATAACGATACGCTCAAATCCGTATGAGGATATGATTGTGGATAGGCTTAGGTCTGCTTTTCAAGGGTAGTAGATCACGAGACGACGAAGGATTTCGATGATAGTCCGTCGCGTACTTCAAAGCCTTTTTTTATATGTTGAGTGGTGCTAAAGAGCCCTTGTTTCCTGATTGCAGAGTGTCCTAATTGGAGGCTGCTTTCAGATTGTTGAACATCAAGTGTGAGTACAACATACCGCACAAGGCAACTGATGCCATTTGCGGCGTTGTTGAAAGACATTTGTTCAGAAAACAATGTGATAAAGGACATATTGTACTCCACTAATCGGCTGATAAGAGGCATCCGTCTCTCACTTAAGAAGATAGACGTATTCCCCAATGGTTGCATGTTGCTCTGGAAGGATGCAAAAAACTTGAAGATGTGTTCCAACAGTGGGGCACGAAGGTAGAAGAACAAACTTCGGGGTAAGAAGCGCGTTGCTCATAAGGTGATGCGTTACTTCCTCATCATCCCGTGGTTCTAACGTTTGTATGCAACCAAGAGCACAGTCGAGGCGATGTCTTGGCACGCCAGCAACCAAAACTTTGAGAACGTGATGTCACATTTCTCAGACAGTGAAGCATGAAAACATTCGGATAAGGAGTTTCCTTGGTTCTCTGATGAACCTCGGAACGTTCATTTGGGGTTATGCACCGATGGGTTTCCTCCTTTCGAAAAGTCCGGGGCTGGGTACTCATGCTGGCCTGTGATATTGACTCCGTATAACTTCCACCGGGGCTATACATGAAGACTCCATACATTATGCTTTTCATGATCATTCCAGGGACGAAGAGTCCGAAGGAT
Organism: Drosera spatulata; assembly: GCA_035668315.1. NCBI lineage: Eukaryota > Viridiplantae > Streptophyta > Magnoliopsida > Caryophyllales > Droseraceae > Drosera > Drosera spatulata. Next base: position 20,422 of record JAOVYX010018371.1, on the reverse strand, counting down.
AACCTGGAGGTTTACTTGCAACCTTTGATCAAAGAGCTGACTCATCAGTAAAAGTTTGATGAGGCCACTTACGATGTTTGTGAGAGGCAGACCTTTCAGACGAGGGGAACATTGTTATAGACAATTAGTGATTTTTCGGCTTATGGAATTCTTTCTGGTTGTAGCATATCTGGAAGATTGACATGTCCTTATTGTATGGAGCATACCAAATCCTTCATTCTGAAAAATGGTAGAAAGCACACATCAGTTTCGAGCCAATAAGAACGGGTTCTCGAAGAATAGGGTTGATTATGGTGACACTATCCTGTTGATGACTTGGTTCATACCCTTGGTACACGACTAGTTGCTCAAGTGTAGAAGTATTCACAATACTACACCAACGGATTTTTGTTTGACATATACGAGTATAGCTCAAAGAAAGCCACTATGAACTATGGGGTATGTGTTAAAGGCGATGAAGTTAATTATTATGGGATTTTGAGAGATATCGTGGAGTTGCAGTAGGTAGGATCAGAACGCTCCTATGGAACGATTCTTTTCAAGTGTGATTGGTTTGACTCCTACAAAGGCCTCAATGTACACAACAAATACAAGCTAGTTGAGATTGACATGACGAAGAAGTATAAAAATGGGCTACGATCCTTTCATATTGACAAATCAAGCTATTCAAGTATGATATGCTCCCTATCCTACCTTCACCAAGACTCGAGATCATTGGTGGACGGTATTTAGGATGAAGGCTTGAGGAATGATTGATACTCCCACTGAAGATGAAGCTTTTGAAGAAGACACTTCTCACACAGGTGTCTCACTTGTTTTTGATGTCGATGACCTCAAAGATGACCTCGAGGAAGAGAACGATAAAGATAACGAGGAGGCCGAGGAAGAGAATAAGGATGACGAGGACATGGAAGAGGATGGGGATGAGGATGACAAACACGATTAAAATGATTAGAATAAAGCTCAATGCATATAACTTTTACATATATAATAAAAACATATACATATAATTTCTCTGTTTATTGTTTGTGTTTCTATAAGTCTTTCATTCTTTGTTCTGAATGTGTTGATTATAAGATTCTATGATATTTTTCACTTGTAGATGTCACAACGAGATTCTGGTAGGGGTAGGGGTGATTCTGAACATTCACAAAGAGCACTCGGTAAATTTAATCAGTTCTATTTCCTTTTTTTAAATTTTCGTTCATCATTTTGATGTAAAAGATATACAAATTGATGAAAATATTCAACAATATTTGTTTGAAAATAAAATATAGATAATCGACCGATGATTCACCCCCTAGCAGACGACGTCACAGGAGAGGTATGGGTGATTTTCACTAGAGCGGACTCCATGGAGAAATGGAGGATGTTTATATAGAGGAGCCGAAACCTATGCCTACCTATGGATGAGCGCCTCGTGATTGAGGAACCATCACCATACAGGAGCGTATCTCAAGAGAAGGGGTTGCTCATCGATCCTCTGCTCCACCAACACCACCACGATGAGATTCAGTGTCGCAATCACCGATTTTGTAATACCCGAAAATTTTTGAGAATTTAAAAATGAATATATTACATACGTACAGTACGTACGCAAATAAAGCACAAATAAGAGACGTTAAATATAACGTCGCGAATTAAAATAGCCGCGCTTAAAGGTTATATATTTAAATCCAAGAAAATATTTGATTAATTAAAACAAATATGATGATGGAATATTTTGGGATGACTAGTTGAATGCATTAATAAATATTACGAACGAATAACATTATAACGATATAACGTTATAAACGTTGCACGATAGGTCCATTGATTTTAATCCCATAAATAATGGATTATGACTCGAGATGTCATATTTTCATATACGGGATAAATCTATCGATGCAAACAAATTATCGGTGAATTAATATTGCGAAATTGGGTGAATAATGGATTGAACGAGACGTATGGTGGGATACGTCCGGTCGCACCCGTGACGGCCTTCTGGCCAAGAAAAAAGTGAATTCATACATCGAATCTTAAACCTAAGTACGTATTTGAGATATATAACCCATACGCATGGAAATATAACGTCAAACGTGCATATACGATCACGTTTGGCAAGTGATGGGGTATTTGGAGTTGAAATGAAGTAGAATGCACACTTATAAAGTATATACCCTCACGGAAAATAAATGAAAGCGATCGCTAAATGGTTAATAAAAAGGGAACGGGGGATGTGGAGCATAGTTACACTATCCATGTTAACCAATGAAAAGCAATAGTTACACTATCCATGTAGAGCATAGTTACACTATCCAGAGTTAGGACTAATGATGAGTATTCTGGTGGATATCGTCTGGGGCTTATATTGTACTCCGATGGTGGTCTTTGGTATGTATTTCTTTTTTTTCATTCAACCTTTAATATTATTCCTATGTTTACTTTAAATTTCAATTTCTCTCAAATATATGATGCTTTGTTACTTCAGATTTTTTAGGTTTCCTGTTCACTTTGTGGTATCTCATCTCACGGAGTCATTCGAGAGGTATTATGCTGACACCTGGACATACTGGACCGACATTCATAAATGGACGAAGGATAAGATGTGGGGGTACTTTAGGATAAGATCTAAAATTCTGAGATTACATCTATTTATTTACCTTTTATATATTTCTAAATGTCGTCATTAACCATAATCGTTTATTAACTTTGTCTTTGGAACAACAGGAGTTGTACCGTTGGAAGAAAGAGCACACTGATCTCGTCATGGTCAAGTGGAGGACAAAGATGATCGATTAAGTTCATGACAGCGTGCTCAAATTGAAGCTAGCTGTATAAAAAGGGAAGAAGGTCCTCAGGTACGATGAAGAGACAAAGGAGGCTCTTAAGGTGCTGTGGAAGTCGCAACAGTTTCAAGACCAATCTCGGCATGCTCAAGAGAACAGGAAAAAAGCAGAGACGAAGCATTCGTAAGGATCAGTCTATACTGTCAGTGTCGCCTTGAAGATGATAAGTAACTTGTTTATTTAGGCAAATTCAATTGTGTATAAATTTACTTCTTTAATTTTATCGCCGATTGGAATGAATGTTCACTCTGTGTTATCTTATTGATTACTTGTTTGTAGAAAAAGGAGTTCAAGAGAAAACCGAAGAAATTGAGGTATTGGAGAAGACACACACCAAGATGACGAGACTGACGAGGTGGTGTGGTGTGACGAGAGATCGAAGGAGATGACGGTAAGTTTACTGTTTTTTTAATGTGCTCCTAATGAATTCATTTTTTTTTAATAAACTATTTGAATTAAATGAATTATATATATATATATATTTTTAGGCTCAATACTCCGTATTGGGAGAGGAGCTCATGGATCGAATGTTTGCGAAGATGCAGCCTGATACAGAGCCGACCAAGGAGGAGATCAGCGACGCGCAGAACCTGACGTAGCTCCAGACGACTGTATGCAAGAAAGGACATGAGTATGGTCTTGGGTCCGTCAGCTTCATGTTCTACTCGAAGGACACACTATCCTCAGAAAGAAAGGGGTCTTCCTCAGTCGATCCACATGAATTCGTCGAGTTTAAGGAGAGTAATGTGGTGATGACAACACGCATTGACGAGCGGACACAGTTGGTCCAGCGGTTTTTGCAGCAGTATCAGTGCGATAGCAACCCACTTGATCGGCCTTCTAATCAGCCTCGTGATCCACTATCTCCTCCCGACACTTCCTAGCAGACTCATGTCTTCTTGTAACGCCCCAAGTTCCATGACATGTGACACGTGATATTATGCCGTCGCGAACACGGTTCATAACAATGCTAAATAAAACCAAACAGGTCGAGAGGTATAGAGAGTCAAGGAAATTACCTGTGATGCTTCCATTCATGCTGTTGACCTAAAAGAAACCGAGAAAAATAAATATATTAATTATATTAATAATTGTAAAAAGATGCGAACGTCGAAGGAGAAAGTACAACTTTAAACATAAATACGCGCTAAAACTAAAAACTTAAATGTCTCAGAATCACATTGTAATTTAAAGTACGAATTCGTAAGAAAATATCAAGTATGAATCCCTCGCCGCCGCCTGCAGCTCCACCGCCCGTCTCCCTCCCTCCTCCTTCCTCTCCTCTCCTCTCCTTTTCAGCCTTAGCCGGTTGAGTTGCCATCGCCTAGCCTTCCCCGTTGTGGCCTCCCAGCTACCCAGCGTCGTCGCCTACTGCCACCTTGTCGTCGACGAGGTCGGATCTGGCCCACCCAGCTCGACACCATCCCGATACCGCCTGCAGCCGCTGCCAGCCAACGTTATCGCCGCCGCGTCACTTGCAACCGCCAGACCGTCGCCGCCGCTGCTCCACCCAGCCAGCCACCAACCCCGCAACGAGCCACCGCCCAAAACCCAGCCACCCCGACGTCGCCTACAGCCGCCTCCCGCCACGCCGCAATCGCAGCCCGTTTTGCTCCTCTCTCGCGTGAGGTAACCCAACCCCTCGTAATATCCCTGAATAATTGTGTGATTATTATTGGTGAATTGTGGAATGGATCTGGGATATGATTTGGTTTGGGACTATATTGAGACGATGATCCATGAGTTGTAGTGAGTTTGGGAGATGATGGTGAAGAAAGTGAGTAATTTATTATTCGTCAGGCTGACAACAGACCCCACAGACCAATACTAGTCCTTTCAGTGCGTTTTGGCCTCACTCGCGCACACTCTGAAAAACTTCTCAGGAGGTCACCCATTCCAGCATTGCTCCACGTCACGTTAAGCACGCTTAACGTGGAGTTCTAAAGTGATGGGCTACCGAAAAGGAAGGTGCACCTTGTTGGTATAGGTAGTACAATCAAACCATTTAAGCATTTCCTTGGGGTATTACAGCAGGTATGCCACTAGGGATTGCTGGACAAATGTTTGCAATGACCCGAGGTTGCGACAGGGCTTAGGCACCTTTGGAAACTCGTGTGCTGGACAGTAACTTGCAGGGAGTCAATCGACGATGCACTGATGTGGTCTCATGTTGAAAGTGGGAGGAATCTCCACTTGCTAATCTATCATCCATTCTTTATCGAGATTGGTTGTTGACCTAACCTTCTGATGGTCGAGAGCGGAAATAATAAATTTAAAAGTGTAAATGAATAGATAAAACGACTAGATGTAAAGGGGCCGAAAGGAGAAATCTGTGACGATAATAATAATGGGGTTTAATTATACTGTCAAGCGACAACTATGCATGTGCTAAGGTCATAGCATGTGCAATCATATCGTTGGCAGTATCCGGGGTCTACTGAGAGAATCCTTGCTCACGGGTTTTCTTTCTATTTTTGTTTTGTTTCCCTCTATTATTAGGTACTTGTGGAGATGATGAGGCTTCAGAGTAGTCGTCGGCTAATGATGGATCTTTTCTGTTCTCGCAATAAGAACCTTGTTCTGTAATATTTGGACCATAATGTCAAACATCGAAGAACTGTAATAATTGACTTCTCGCATTTTCTACTGTTCGAATCTAGTACGGAAGTATTATATGATGACTGCGTTTGAATTGTATTATTACGTGGTTGTATTTATGCCCTGTTGAGGGTTGAGTTATGTACTTATGTCAGTTGACGTTTCCTTTTCGTTCTTATAAGTATATCCTATATGAAATATTGCCTTGCTATGGGCCTCTAGCGGCAGTGACGTCACGTTAAGATAAACTGGAGGAATATCGTGGCGTTACATTACCTGTCACGGATTGAGTTTACAATCATAGGGCGGAACCCATTAAATTACACAGTTTATGGCATGAGTAGTACATCACATATATTACATATTCATAATAATCATTGTTCCATTACAACACCCCCAAAATACATAGAGTAATTACAGTCTTCATTGATCATCTGGTAACTCACCTACAAACGAAATGCATAATCTGTGAGTACGAAACTGAGTAACCTAGAGTATATGTCTCACATTTATAGGGTACTCCCCCGACTATGACTAATCGATGAGTACCAACAAAACAGTTATACTTTTTAGAAAAATAGATATGTCATATTACATGTGAGTATTTGTATGCTCTCACGTCTCTTATGTTCATTTTTTTGTTATCATAGACCCATGACTCGAGAGTTTTCAACATACAGACTACGAATATAAGTCTCGTCAATCGTTAGTCGGGTTACAAGAATCAGGTCGCCTTGCACTTTAGTAGATAGAGTGCGCATCCAACGGGCTCTATTTGCCTCTCATTGAGATAGATTTAGGCTTTCCTGCAGAGAGTAGCCAATGGCCCCGTTACGTCCGGCGTTGAAGCCGCTGCATGCATGCTAAAAGGATGGGGGTTGTCTAACGCTCCCTATCTAGTTTGAGTTCATCCGTGACGATGACTCAAGAAGTTTGGCTAGAGTTTAGTCTCAATGACTTTCACTTGACATTCGATAAAATTTCATGAAAGGACATTATGTTCGACCTTCTTCGCAATAGCTTCAACAGATGCGCTCACGATAGTATGGGGTACAGCCTTCAACACATTTTCAGAGGAGTGCGACAGATGACTTTACAGTCCATGAACTATGTACAATGTTCAGCCTTTACATTTGATTTGGTGTTTCTCGTTGGTTTTTTTTCATTTATTCGTATGTCCCGCAGTGTAAATCTCAAACTCGTTTCAATGCTTCCTTAGGCATGCGTTATGATGGTTTCATTTAGCGTTGTTCATGCACTATAAAAACACCTTGTATCTATATATTTGAGCATATCGTTCATTTGTAAAACGTAATTGTGTATGATTTGAGTCATTATTAATCTTAATAGTTTATTTTTCATCTGTCACGACGCGGTTAGAGGTGTCGCATAGTCATAGATGCATAGTTAATATCTCATTTTTATACGCAAGATTAATGTATCACATATATGTTTTTAGGTTAATCCTTCAAGACGAATATGCGCTATGCTCACCAAGTACGGGGGTCCCACCGGGTCAAATACGGTATACCAAATACGATGTTTGAGGCGCCGGGAGGGGGGGGGGGTTTCGGTCTTCAAGACAAAGCCCCGTCGTGGGAGCGACCTGGACTCGTCGTGGGTGCGACAGCTTAAATTCTAAAGATTGAAAAAAAATTCTGGAACGCGGCCGCAACCATGCCCACCGCGGACGCGACGGTGCTGATTTGCTAGAAACACTGACATTTCATTGAACACCTACGAACATCCTTCATACATGAAATGTACAGCATATAACTGCTTTATATGATTCCATCTCAGCACAAATAAGATCCCCGAGGTGCAGAAATAGCATCGGATTCATGAACGAAGATAAGACGTAGTGTCGTGTTCGGTTACCTCAAAATGTGATCATTTTCCTCGCTCTTTGGTTTCCTCCTGCTGCCATACCGATCTCCCACACCACCCGTCCTGTTGCTGTTTGTTAGCGTCCTTAACGTCATCGTCGTGGTTGTCTTTACTGTGTTGAAGATGATGACGATGACGATAGCGCTCATGGCGATTTGATGGTTGGTTCTGATGGTGTATGCGGATTGTGAATGGTGGTTGGCGTAGCTGTGATTTGGTATGCAGTTTGTGGTAGCTGTGTGATAGAGAGGCTGAGACGATGCATGGTGAGGCGAAGGCAGCGGGATCCTTGACGGGTGGAGGATGGTGAGCGCGGGGAAGACATGGATTTGCGACGCTGGAATCACGCTTGCAGAGGAATGGAGTTATATTTGAGGAAATGGCGGTGAGTTGATTGATTTAAACATGCTCCCTCGTTTTATTTTTATCAGTCTATTTTTATTCATGTTTCGTTACATCACATCATCAAAAAATATGCCCGTAAATAGACAAAATTATTTCTAACCTAATGACCTTTGTTTCGTTAAAAATATCGAATGTTTTCGGGACCATATTTTATTAGCCCAAATACGTTTATTATATTGTTATAACGTTATACGTTTATTAAATACGTACGGTATATCGTTATGACTTTATGTTTAACGATAACTATTTGTTATATTATTTATAGGTTCATAACGTTCTGTTATAACGTTGTGCATTCGTTATTTTTATTCGTACGTTGTCGATTATATAACTTTAAGTTTAACGTTATATTTTATTCGTTTGTTAATATATATAACGTTTCGTTTAATGTTATATTGTATGCTCATTTATTAATACATCGCATATTTTTAATACCAAATTTTCGGGATATTAGACTTCTAAACTTGGATGTTTATAATTTTTTGTTGGATGTTTTGGTTATTTGAACGATAATATATATATATATAACTTCTTTAATTGAATTATGTAACTTACATGTATGATTGGTGTTTGATATTGGTTTGACACCCCAAAAATATATTTTGGGTGTATAGTTGTTTGTGTATAGTAGGCGAGACTCGAATTCAGGTTTTTTTTCCCTCGAAAACCAGTTTTGCGACGTCAAATACCGTTTCGTCGTAAACAAATCCATTCCGGGAATAAGAATTTGCGACGGAATGCGACAAGTTCATCGTTAATCTACGACGGATTTTCAATCTTTCGTCGTTAAATCAATTAACGATTAGGTCTTTTACGACAGTCACTTTCAGTCGTAATTCCATCGCTAAACAATGTTTGCGACGGAAAAAGCACTCGCAAATTCATTGGATTTTTGTAGTGTATATAATTATTTCAGTTTCTTTATTTTTTTATTCCATTTTATTTTCTATAATTGGTTGTTTGTTTTTTGTTTTTTTTTTTTTTTTTTGCAACTCCTATAATTTAAATGAAAAAAAACTTGATCTAGATTTGAATCACATATATTTACTCTTCTGTGTGTTATGGATGCCATATACACTCTCCATCCCACAAAGAATGCTACCTCTTTATTGGGCACGCGTATGATATAAAGTTTGACATGCGTACAACGACGATCAAGCGTAGTCTTTTGTAAATTTATTACGAAATATTAAAGCTTGTATAAATTACGTATTTATCCCTAATACAAAATTTAAATTTGCATAAAAACAAGACAAAAATTTAAATACATATTTGCGATTCTTATTCGTGATATTTTCTTTCATGAAAATTACAATACTTGTCTTATTAATTGGTTGTATCATAAAAATTATAATATTTTTTATTTGGATAAGACATAACATAAAATCAGTTATAGTATATCTATTCATTTTTCTAACAAACGCTACAGTAAATCGTTTTTTATACTATTCAATATAAATTAGCACATATTTAAATTCTCGATTATGATCAAAATGTTGCAATTTTCTTTTTTGAGTTCAAATTATAACATTTTCATATTTAATAATTTTTTTCACACAAAAATATTAGGATATCTCTATTTTATATATCATATCAACTTATCCATTATCATTTCTATTTTTTTTTCTGACTCATTTATCTCTTACACTGACAATAACAAAGTTATTATTTCTTATTAATTTAACACACACATAAATAATCATATCGGATCAAACCGTTGCGATTTAAATGGAACGGAGGGAGTTATATGGTTCGGATAGATTGAATATCCTTCATAAGGAATCGGAATAGAATATGACGATTTTTTCCAGAAAATCCCCAACGAAAGATACACATTCTTTCTTCTTTTCTATCGAATAGATTAGATTGTAAACTAAAAATTGAATTCCTTTATTATAAAATAGTTTCTTTTTTTTTTTTTTTTCCTTCTTTCTCCTGTCTCCCTCGTAAATTTCTTCTGGTTCCGCCTCATCGGTGTATCTTTAAATAAGGAATGCTACTTGTGCACAAAATATATTATTTTAGCTTGCCCATGTTTGCGAACTCTTTCCGATCTCATTGGTGTTGAGCGTTCAACACTGCTTTTCCACTAGAGTTCGAGTCTCGCACTCAGCTCGTCATTTTTAATTTTCCTTTTCTTTTGGCCCGGCCCATACCTATTCTTTTGAGTTTGCTTTCCTTCGAGTATTTTCTTTGTAGTTTTGAAGTGCTAATTGTTTTCGTTGTTTTGTGTTCTATTAAATGTTTTGTTTAATTTTTCTTCGACTCTTTTATTTTATTGTTTATGCTAGTTTTTTAAAAAACATACTATCAATGTTATTTAGAATTCTATGTTCTACATTGTTGTTTTTTTTTTTTTGAATTACTCTCTCATATATTGAAATGTCGTTTTGATTTTATTTTTTCATATTTATTACTAATAGATAAATAATTTTAATGATTGATTAATAATAGAATATTACTAAAATTTAAGTGGTTCGTTCTTTGATTTCTTAAAAACATTATGTTAAATTAAGGTTTAGTAAATAGGTAATGAGAGAATAATTTTAATGTTGTGATAAATATATATTATAAATTTGAGTAATCAATATGCTAAATATATCATATAAACTTGATATATACGCGACTTGCATATATATCAAGTTATCAAGATGTATTTACATGCATATCGTGGGGCGCATGCTTTATAAAGTTGCTTTCCAAACTTTTGCGGAGTCGTGTCATATCGTGGAATGTAATATCATGAGAGGTTTGACGATGTTCATCAAGATATATTTCTCCTATCCCAAATATCAGCTTTTCTCTTTTTGGTCGTCACTATTTTCCCTTTTCTTGGAAGCAGAACAACTTTTACATGGTCATTGTTTAGACATTGTCGGCATGCTGTTGCGCTCACACATAAAACGCACGGATTTTTTCTATGTGATTCAACCGTGTTTAGTTTTTAAGATATTGAAGTAGATATAAAACATGAAAACAAGAATCGAAAACACATACTAGTATGAGCTATATATGAGGTCCCAGTGATTGCAATCCAAATCATTTTATTTAAATGTCTTACTATCGAATTTTATGAAGTTTAAACCACCTTTCAAAGTTATGGAACATATGCTCAAGATGTTAATTTTTAGTTTTTTTACCATTTGGACCGTTCATTCACACAAATTTACGCAGCCCCGACAGACAAGGACAAGGGAGTGGGCCGAACTAACTTTCCGGGAACCGACTGAAAGTTAACTGGCCCACCAATGTAGCTCTCTAATGGGTCATCGTGGGCCATATTAGGCCCAACACCAATCAAACGGATCCCCGAACTCCTAATCATAAACAGATCCCCGAATTTCAGATAATCCTATTCAGGACCCTCCCAAACGCGGTCTCACCTCAACCTTCCATCTTAATAATCATCAAGATATGCTTTTTTGGTACAAGAATAGAATGAACCACATGCAGCCATAACAGCACTCGCAGCACTGTTCTTATATGGATCTTTATTCTATATATAAAGAATCTAACAAAAAATAAATCAATCAATAGATTTTTTATTTTTATTCCTATATGATTCTTTATATCCTATATTTTTTTTCTATATTTGAATAACAAAAATTACATTCCTTAAACTTTTTATATCATTAAAATAACATTTTTTGTGATAAATGATAGTTTATAAATACAAAAATATATAACTATTTAAAAATTGATTTATTTTAGTTGAAATAAAATAAAATAATTATTAAAATTAAAAAAATATTATAATACTATAGAATATGTTTAATTGAGTTTCATTACTTCAATATATGAAAAATTAATATATGAAAAATGTAAAAATCTATATAAAAAATCGATATAAGGAATATGTTGGATGATTGAGTAAAAAACTGTATCTTTATATGAAGTATATGACACTAACACTGTATTATGAAGATAAAAATAGAAAAACTGTTACGAATGGTCTAAATTAATTGATTTTTTATCATCGAAATTTTTGATAAAATTGATTCAACGATAAAATATTTAACATAATACAATTCAAGAGCTTGAGTTAATATTGGTCCAGTATCTCCAGCATTAGATACGACGATTTTATCCTGTGTTTCAAACACGATCTTATTTATCCGGTCAAATGGTAGTTTATCCTACAAAATCATCCACCGGTGATGTGGACGGACCTCCTTGTTTAGAGGGGTTTGTGGCCCAATTGGACCTGACAGTGTCTCCGTCTACTCTGTCGCCTCCCTTTGCCTATACTTTTTCTTTTCCCCTCAAACACAAATAGGGATCCCAGCCGGAAAGATATCGCATAGGTCGGCCACATAAAGCCATACTTTTCAGCATTTTTTTTCTTCTCAAGAAAGATTTTTTTTTTTACGTAAACTAAAAATAAAAAACACATGGTAGAGAGTTGCACATGTAGCATACGATAAATGCTGTCGAATGCATCTCAAGTTGCAAGCATCGTTGTGGTACCATTCATTGAAACGAAGTTATTATCGTACAATACGTAATTTTTTTGTGATGAAAACTTTGGATGCTGTAGGGACGCTTTTCTTAATATTTATGTACTTATATATTTATATTTTAAAATAGAGAATCAGGGGATGAAGGTTGAGAGAAGAGAGAATGACTACACATTAGACACCATAAGTGGGGTGTTCATTTGTTTGATAAGAAAACACATCATAGATGTATTATATGAATGAATAATTAATCCAAGAGTGGATGTATGTTCGTCCTAGGCCTTTCATATAGTATATCATTTTCATTGACAACCTAGCTATATTACCAACTAAAGCATATGGCCCCAAGCATGTACTCCTTCAAGGCTTCATTTATCAATATATATCATCTTATCATACATTACAATATTCACGGAATGCTCGAGGTACGTACGAAATGTTGAAGTTTAACTTGTGTTACAACTTACGAACCAATCATGACCTGGTCGACTTTTATCGAATATGGACAAAAGAAGGAAGATACTGCTAAAAAGAACCAAGATGAGTCGATAAAATGACAAAAGTTGTTTATGCACTCTATCAAAGGTTTTGATATGCAACTTTTGTCTCTCATTGTTGGTTGAGATTTGAGCGTACATGAAACATGTCACATGCCCATAAATTGTCCTTGTGCAGAGATCCAATCGCTCCATACTCATTGCAGCTGAACATGCAATCCATAAAATATGTGCACAAACTTCCCCAACTGTTTAGCTCCAACATTGAGGAAGTAATAACATTTTTTATATTTCACTCGAATAATTACATCATTTTATGGACACCATCTTCCGTGATATTCTCATCCTCCTCTTCTTGTAGTCCATTACCCCTTTTTATTTGATTTGATATGGGATAAATGCTAGTAATAATATTTATTCCTTCGCAAACGTTTCCATCCCTATCTTTATACACGAAAAGTGGTAGTATTCATAATATTATTCTCGGTCTCATTTTCCCACCCCGTCCTTTTTTCGGCCATTTATCCCAAAGTGCTTCGTGTCATTTTTTTTCGGCTTTTTCATTCAATGTGGTAATGATTAATTACTAATAATGAGTCGCTTGATAGACAAAAAGAAGTGAAGAATAAACCATTTAAGTTTTTCGTGGTCACCCTCAATATTGGTGGAACTAGCTAAGCCATTAAATCAAAACCCCTATACATTAAAGTCTTGCCAAGTTACTACAAGGATATATGCTCCAAGTTTTCTCTTTTTACCTTTTTTAGTGGGCAAAAGCATATATGCACCTAGTCAATACGACCATGGAGTAAGTAGAATACGGCCAAATAATCAACTTCATGGCGGGCCAAATGAGCGTTAATCACTATACTCTTCTCCACAGTTAAAAAGGATTGGTTCAGTTATAATGTCGTTATCTTAACCGCCACGTGATCAGTAATTTAACGTCCTTGATTCAGCCCACTCAACTGTGGATGAGCATCAGACACTAATTGAAACCTAATGGGCTGCAATGAGGCCCATGGATTCAGCATCAATGAGGCTCACAAATTGGGCCAGAAAGATCGAGAAATGGTAATGGCCTGTGAAAGTATAAAAGAGACCCAATGATAGTACAACCTCAGTTCGGGGGCCATCCCGGACTCTATATTTAGCAGTAAGGACCCCATCGTGTACCCTGCCTAAGGCTGCAATCAGGCCCATAAATTGGCCCATGAAATCCCACAAAAGGCCCAATAATTGTGGACTGTTGCTTCATGAAATCGAAAACTCGAGGAGTAAAATCATTGGGAGCATGTATGGCACCGGAGGATTCTGAGGCCGCCGGCGACGACGAGGACCCGGCGATCAACTCGGCGTCGTTTGAAGAAATGTGGGACTACTACATCGAATATCTATTGGGCCGGTGAGTGTTTGCATTCCTCGCTCCTGATCTTGACTATAAACTTCGCCTTATAGGCCCAAGTTTGTATAGAGCGAATGCAAATCTTGGTTCGATTTTTGTTGGGTGAGTATTATAAACCGACGAATTGTTGTTTACTTCGTTAAATTACTGCTAGTATGGCAATGTTGGTGATGAGGGCATGATCTGGTTCGTCAAATCCCCGGGTTGAAACTTGAATTGGAGTCGGGATTATTCTCAAGTCCTCATTGTAAACCTGTGTGAGACCGCATGTCTGTCCTGATAGGGATTGGATCCTTTTTCTAGTCTTGTTTAAAGAAACGATATTAAACTGTGTCCACATAAATGTTAGATCGTGTTACATGCCTTTTGTTATTTCTATGTTTCCGACATTGTCTGTTCTCTATTCTATGATGAATGAGAAATGCTAGCATGGATTATGGGTCTGTACATTCAGGGCTTCTTGCAGCTGTTAATTTGACTATAGAGGGAGTACACTACTTCACTGGATAAGCGCAGTCGAGATTTATGCCGTGTTCTTGATGTCCATCGCATGGCTTATTCTTCTCACATGGTTCCATGTGCTTGCGTCTATGGCAGCATGCAGCTGTACTTTGTCGAGTCGATGAGTGTCTTGGCGCCGCTCTCAGAGAGGAACAACGATCCTACCAAAGCTTCACGTCCTTGGGATGTCGTATGGGATTCCTCCAACATTTTTTCTAAACATGAGTTCCTGGGATCCTACTTGTTTTTTTTTTTTTTTTTTTTCTTCTGGAATTGATTGAATCTGATGTTGAACACATGATTATTGTCAAGAAAATGAACAAAAATTAGAGTTCAACTAGTGCTGCAGAAAAAGCCCCAATAAGTCCAAGAAAAACCTGGTTCGCTATCTTGTGGTTCGGTTCTTCGACCATCCTGAGTCACATAAGTGCTTTAGAGCACTTGATCGAGCAAATTTATAAATTGAACTCATATCAATCATGATGCTAAACTTCTCTTCCTCGTCTGTTTGATCGGCAGAATCGTGACGGATTTGTCATGGGAGAAGGAGCTGGGTTTCTGCTCTTAGAAGAACTAGAGCATGCACTGGTATTTAGCATCATGCTTCTTGTACTTTCTTTTTGACAAAATGTGGATTAGTTTTCCGGTATATCTGAACTTGAATCATGCCATATTATTTGCATGTGTACAGAGCAGAGGTGCAAAGATATATGCAGAATTTTTGGGTGGAAGTGTCACTTGTGATGCTTATCACATGACTGAGCCTCACCCTGAAGGTATGTGTCTGTCAATTACCGTGACTCACTATTTTCACATGAATCGACGGCGAGCTTTCTCCATAATCTATTTGAGAATGGATAAATTCCCCCGTTTGAGGCAAAATAAAATACTACCAAAGCAGATGCTGTCACTCAAGTAGTATAACTAGTTGATATTAGATTTTCACCTTATATTTCCATCGCGGTTAAATTGGCTTTTCTCATGGAAGTTGAACTTGCGGCTTTTTTTGCCTATCCTTTTTTTCCTCTCTGTCAGAAATTTGGGTTTGACTCAGATCTGTATTTGTTCATAATATCAAGATTCTTGTACCTGGTTAAAGATTGACTTTTCTTGTGCATGTCTTTGAAAAGGGGTTGGTGTCATTCTCTCCATAGAGAAGGCATTAGCAGATGCGGGGGTTGCACGAGAAGACATCAATTACATAAATGCACATGCAACATCGACACCATCCGGAGACCTCAAAGAGTATGAAGCTTTAGTTCAGTGTTTCGGCCGGAATCCTGAGGTAACTTAAATGGACAATGTACCCACTACCCATCTTGTTTATGAAACAACATCTTAGTGCAACTCAGGCTCATGTAAACGGATGTGGAAAGTCTACATGTAGTCACTTCTTTGGTGTTTAGAAAGTCAATGTGGCATCCATTCCTGATCAGTCTGAGTATGCAATTGTTCCTCATTCTTGCAGTTGAAAGTCAATTCTTCAAAATCGATGATTGGGCATTTACTAGGAGCTTCTGGTGCTGTGGAAGCGGTTGCAGCTGTGCAGGTAAACTTCTATGGCCACTACACCGGAAAATTGGATTCACAGCTGGCGATGTGATGGATAATTTTTTATGGATCCTTGACCCGCATTGTGAGCCTGAATCACAACCAAAGCGATTATTGTGACCGAGTTAACTCTTTAGTTACCATTCGAGCTGGAGTTAGATGCCAGCATGAGATACTTCCATTTGTTTCTCTGTTGTCATTTGGATCAGCTTTGCATCCCTTTACCCATCAATTTATACTTCTGTCACATGCTAATAATAGTAACACTAAACATGGTCCTGTGCTCATGCTAGGCAATATCGACAGGATTGGTTCATCCAAATGTCAATCTTGAAAATCCTGATAAAGGCGTGGTATGCTCTCTTTCATCCTTTTTGCCAGATTAAGGTCCTAGAAACCTACAATGGTACAGGCCTGATCTCCTGGTGTTGCTACTGTGCTTGAAGTCAGGATACGAGGTTGCTGGTTGGACCAACTAAAGAAAGACTCAATATAAAGGCTGCTCTGTCGAACTCCTTCGGATTCGGTGGTCATAACTCATCGATCATTTTTGCCCCGTATAAGTGAACTGAGTAGCTCCTTTGACCTGAAGTTCAAGGCGGCACGAAACCAGATGAATGCTATATGCACGGCAACGGATTGCTGCATCAGATTTGTGAGAAACGAAATCAAGAAAGCTACGGACAGAGGCCAGGTTCCTGCCCAGACAAGGGCTTATGCAGATTATTGTGCTTTACAAAGACTAATACAGTGACAGGATTAGATCGTGGCGGGATATAAACTGAAACGATCAATGGAATAGTATTCTGATTTGCAATGTTGTCGTTGTTGTATGGCTATGGATCATCATAATTAATTTTCAGGGTTGCAGCGACTCTAACCTTGACATATCAAATCTTGACATTCTTTTCTTGTCCAGTAGAGCTTCATATCAACAATGTGGTTTCGTCTATCCTGATTCTGGTTGCCAGGGCAGCCACTGTGATGATACTCTCAAAACCGTGAACTAAACCGACGAGGTTGAACTTTCATCCTGCACTTTTCCATTGACAATACAATCAAGCGAATAAGATGGCATTTGCATATCTCAAGATCCAATGAATAATTAACAGAAAACTACTATCACCTTGTTATGGAGAGTGTATCCTCCATAAATAAAGCTAGTCTACCAAAATCTTACATGAGACGCTTTTGATGCATATCAACAAGGGTGGATATTTTAAGTGTTCCGTCTTGGAGATTGCTCAAGGGCGAAACATCAGAATAATTTCAACACGGCCAAAATTGGAGAAGGGCTGCTCGGGAGCTCTTGTTAAAACTACAACAATCAGATCCATCCATCACTGGCTTTTTCTCTTTCCTACAGTCTTGTGATTCCTTTTCTTGAACTTAGAGAGCACACCGGAGGCGCTCTGGCCTTCGAGCTTTTTAGTCAGTTTAACCACACTTGCCATGCCTCTCCTAGCGGCAGCACGGTGCTCTGGCCTGCGGCTCACCAACTTATGATCCAGAGGCCAATAAGCGTAGGGTTCAAGCTTCCCGCTCCTCTTCACATCCCCACGAGCCTTCTTACTTGCATACTCACTCCCTGTGTATGCCCACCCGGAAGACTCCGTAGTTTTCCTCTTCTTTGTGGCATTCCTTGAGGACTTGGTGGTGGCATGAGAGCCCGCCTCACTCTTAGCATCGGGCTCATAATCCGAAGTCTTCTCCTTCTTTGTTTTTCCATCCTCATGAATTATGATCCTCCCAAGAGGATCCGTCTCTGGTTCCTCATCTGAATCTAGCTTCATCTTACGTTGAAGAGCTGAATGAAGAGCTGACCTTGTCTTCAACTGATCAAGCAAGTCGAGTGGTTCATCTTCTAGTCGGTCCAGCAAGTCTTCTGGCAAGCTTTTCGCAGACCTTGCCACTCGTTTTGACCTGCGTTAGAATGAGTAAACACAATCAATCCTTGGACTCAAAGCCCAACCAATCCTTAGAAGCATCGCTAAATCATTCACTTCACTCAGCCCAGCACTCCGACTATTATAGATAAAACTTGCATCATTGTCTAATCAGCGATTGGAAAAAATGTAAAAGCGATGTCATCTCAAAATTTTAATTAATAACGGACACAATAAAAAACCCTAAATATTCCAGCATGCCCGAGGGGGAATGTCTGAAGGCCACTTCGTAAAAGGAACAAAAAACAAGTGAAACCTTGAGGTGAACACCAAGTAGCTTACCTCAACGAAGATGCTTTGGATTTTATCTTAGAAGACAACATGGTCCGGCGCCCCGAAGCCATCTCCCCATCCATATATTCCGCATCACTACCTTCCTCATCAACGTCAGAAAATATTTTCGTATGATTCCATCTGCTCAGCCTGCAAATGTTTTGGAGCGCAATCTTATAAACAACATGAACTAAAAGCTACATTAAACATTGGCAGGAACAACAGATAGGCTCTTCACTGTCAGAATATATCCAATGCTACCTTCTGAACTCAAAACAATTACATATGGTTAAAATCAGCCCAAATATAATGGAACTAAAGTAAAACCCAAGCTAAGTACTTACATCATAATTTATAGATGATCACATGAACACATAAAAGGGAAAGAATGAGAAACCTTGATGTAGTCGCTCTGGAATCTTGAGACCTTGTCTCAGAGTTTGAAGAAAGCTTCTTCTCGCTACGCGCTTTTATCTGAGTGAGATGGAAAAATACATTCAGGTGAACTACAGCCAACAATATAAAGAGCTAAAGCCAAAGAATAGAAACGAAAAGAAAAATCCAAATACCTTTCGGATATTGGTAAGCAGCTTCATATGCTCCTCAGGCATCACAGTCTTTACTGAGTCAACACCACATCTCTTTACGAGCATTTCCAGCAGATGCTTAACCTGACAAAAACCATAAACACCACAAAGGGTCGAGATAGTCGCACAAGGTAAACAGTACCCAAACCGAGAAAGTATTGACGAAACAGAAAAAACACAAGCATCTCAATTCCAAAATCAATGAGTAAAGATACTAAAAAAGAAAAAGAAAAAAACTGGATCAACGAATGAACAATACACATTCTGATATCTGTGTGGTCTTTGCTCTTTGGAATAGATTATAATACTTGTCAATCACTACCCTTTATGATCGGAGCCCAGCATTGTTCCTCACAGCTACTTCTGGTATAATCATAGCTTGACCTTTTTCTCTCCATGTGCCCACTTGGTACAAGACTACAAGTTATACTTATTCGAACTCGTGAATATATGACAAGCAGTTTTTTTCGTTAAATCTTATTGCCACCAAAACTTACAATTTTCTATACTTTCAAGAAAAAAAAGAACTTTATTTTTTTATACACAGATGATGTGACAACTTAAGCTTGAAATAACCATCCAATTTTGTTGTGATGACTCCAGTTCAATCTTTAATTTGGCTTCCTCATTACAAGGTCTTAATTCTCGTCAGAGACTAAAATCGTAGGGGACCCAAAAAAGTGTCTTTCCTTTCTTAATTCAACTTCTTAAGTGTGCCTGGTCTATGAAATCGAAGGCCACATGGAAGACTAACCTTAGCTTTGAAATGGTTCTTGGTGTCATCCCGCCAATTCAACAGACCTTCCACCAAGCTCCCCAGGTGAGATTGCAAGGTCTCAGCTTGAGATTTTGCAATCAATACCTTGACTAAACCTAAATTAGCCTGCATGAAAAGGAAGATCAGCTGAACAAATCAGAGCAAAGCTTCCAGCAGTACTAGATCTCAAAACATCAAGAAAGGGAGACGAACTTTTGTAATTTCCCTGTTCTTTCTCTGGAGGAGTAGAAACGTGGAGGGCAGCACATTGAAGGCACTAGAGACAAGATCAGAAAACTCATATGCCAAACGAGCCAAGCCCTTGACTGCAGCACTAATCATATGAGGGGTGTCACCAGCCAAGCCTCCGGCAACCTGCAACAAGACAGACTTGCATACATAAATGTTTTATAGATGACAATAAACTTGCAGTGATTTTTTTATTTTTAGAAAAAAATTTACAGAACAACAAGAAAAAGAAAAAGGCTAGAACTGCAATCAGCATAATAAATGTGAAAGAAGCAAAAGGCTACAGTACCATGTTGAAGAGCTGGAGCAAATTTTCCTTTTTACCACCTTTTTCTTCATCACCACAAGCACGGCCTATTTGGACTAAAATCTCATACGCCCTGTTTCTTGTTTTTTTGTTAGCCTGTACGAAATAAATTTAAATTAGGATGAAGCATATACATCTGAAAAGGAAAGCAGCAATGCAGTTGCCGCAACT
>JAOVYX010018370.1:0-20311 GCA_035668315.1 Drosera spatulata | reverse complement strand
CTGTGAGATTTACTGTAATGGAACTGATTCTACTGCAACTTGACCTACAAACTATAAACCATATTCAAGACCCTTTTCCCAAACCTTCAAATAACATCAGCCTATACTGGGACAATCAGGTTAAACCCATTTTCCGTCACACTACTCCACATTGAAATTACTGAGGATAAAATGTCCAGATTCTCCAGAACAGCGAGGCTGGGCGCAACTGCCAGAACATATACAAACTAAAATCCTCATTGACCGAGCCCGAAAAGGAGAGGTTCTAGACAAAGAGAAAAGCCCAAATCGCCATGCCCTATCAATCCATCGATTGTCATGGTCATAAACTTCATATCAATATGAAAACAACCTCTCCATCTGCAAGGAAAGAATGCTTCCACCTTTCACCTCCTCTCAGACCCACACTAAACAGAAGCCTTGGACAATGTTCAAGTCTATATTACTAAGTGGCCAATTTCACATGCCCAAATACCAGAAAACAAATTCAACTCACATACACATCCAAAACATTATCCAAGTGGGCAGTCACCAAATCATCAGAAACGACCAAAAAAGAAACAACCACAAACCTGAAACGACAACCCGAGCTTGTCCGACTTCCCTTGAACTCCAAACACAATGCTAAACACCACAGACGTGATTAAAAACGCCCTAGTAACCGGAACATTATCTGCACCACAAAACCACAATCGAACCCAAACCCATTCCACAAATAACCCCAATCAACAAACCCAATCACACAATATGAACAATATTGACCAAGAAATCAGAGATCAGAAATTACTGAATCCAGATGGCCCGGCGTTCATCTTGAAAATGAGAAGAACCCGACGACGACGACGGCTCTAACCCCAAATTGGTGCTTCTGGGTCTTTGATTTGGGTACCCTTAGTCGTCCTTGATGGGTCAAACTTGCTTGAGGGAGTTGAATTTGCTTCTTCGTGGTACTGTTTCTGGGGGATTTTGGGAATTTTGGTTAGGGTTTGGTGATTGGATTTGGAGAGGAAATTTCAACTATGAAGAGTGGGAAATGAAAGAGAGATATGAGAGCTTTTGAATTGGATGCGATCACTAGAGGGGGTTGTTTCGGTTATGCTAATGCAATCATTAAGAAAAGGACTTGCATGAATTTTTCCCCAGTGGTGGATTAATCTGAAACGAAGTTGTATGTTTTCTAGTGATACAGAACTATACTTTAGGATTGTGATCTACAATAGCAAAGCTTATCATCGATTTGGAATTTGGAAATGGATTAACGAAATAAATACTGATAACGGTAAATAATCCATATAATACTCATTCTTAGAAATTACTCAAATTATTCACACATCTTGGTTCTCGTGGTTGGAAACTTATTTCTTTTAAGCATCTATAATACGAATTTTGTGAATGAAAAAAAGAAATGTTGAAAGAGAACATTTTAATTGTTTTATGGGTTCTATCCAACTTGATCTAAAAAATTTATAGTTTTATTAATTTGTTTATACAATAATATTTTTGATAACCAAACTTGTAGCCCGTTCTACACCATACACAATTCCTCAAAATTTTAAAGATCGTCACAATTTCTCAAAAGAAACTTTAGAAAATATCCATCAGATTTTGTTTTTAAAGTGACCTTATCAGTGTATAATTATCTTGAAGCAATGGTAGAGCTTTCAATACACATCATCCCTTTTTCCGGCGCTTCCTCCGTTCTATAATATAAACAACGGTTTAATCCAACACGTAAACTTATATGTGTTTTCAATTTGTATGAAATTTGATAAAGAAAGAATATTTTTTTTGATGATAATGAGATTTATCATAACAGTTGAGAGAAGATAATGAATACATTGTAACAGATAATGATTATTATAATATATTTTGTGTGAAAAGATTACTAAATATGATATGTTACATATATTTTGAGACGATCTAAATAAAAAAATATTATTTATATTATGAAACAGAAGAAATAATACATAACATTTAAAGTTAAGAACAGTTTAGTCCACGCACAAATATTCAACACTCATGAAACATTACATGCTGTCGAATTGTTTTTTTTTTTTAATAGGACGGGGGTATTCGCACCAACTCGCGTGCACCTCGACTAATCCCTCGAACACTTATAAGGCGCCCCCACCAACATCGGGTAAAACTTTGACCGAAGTCAACGGACATGACCAACCTGGATTTTAAGACCAGTAGGATTCGAACTCAAGATCTTCAAGAAGAAGATTGAATTGAACACCACTAAATCAACCCAGATTAATTCATACCGTCGAATTGTTAATATGGGCTAGAGAAAGAACACTGCCGTTAGTATTTTACAGGGTTCAACTTCAACGCTCCATGAGTGGAATAGAAGTCGAGGTACAATTGTACAAACCGAACATAACAATGGAAGAGTAGATGCGCGAGGTGGAAATGCACCATCCAAGTTTCGGTATCATGCAAGATTACGATGTTCTTTTTTCCAACACAAGCATCGACGTCGAGGGGCAGCCCGAACATAGCAATGGGTATAAAAGGCACTGGATTTTCCTTCGCTCCATACAGCACGACTAAATTTGATGTTCCAGACTCAATCCACACAACACTACTCTCAACATAATCCGTCGGATGTACAGTGTTACAAGACACAGAGATAGGTAAACAAGAGTAGCAGACGACTTGTTTAAACAGCTTCAAGGAACTGGCGAAAAAGCATTCTATGAAAAGTACTACAGACCTAAGCCAACAGTGCGCCCATCTCTTCGACGAAGTCCTGCGGTGTACTGCCTTTCCAGATCCAACTGAAGTTCTCTCTGCTTCTCGGTATCTTGGCCGCCGGGTCGATTTTCCACCTTCACCTCGCCTTTCACACCCTACAATTGGCCATATGTACCAAGGCAACCTCAGATTCTAAAACCGTGTCAGTGATCGAGAAGACAAATGGAGTACAAAAAAAGGACATAAAAGCAAGAGCAAACTTGGTTTTCAATTTTTCATAATACTCTGCTTATCCAAATAGGTGTAGCACTACAGAGATGCGATGTTGTTGATATCGATAAGTCCAAATAAAGTCCAAACATTCTCAACCTAAGTCTGCAGACGAGCTTCTAAAAAAGTAAACCTATAACTTCCACACCACTGCCTAAGCACGATAGCAAAATGTGCCATAAGCTAATACGGAAAACTATCAGCCTCTGCCACCAATAACTTCTCCCAGAGGTCACCCACCCCGCCACTGTGGTTCCATGAGCAGTTTTGACCATAAAGAATCGTATCCCAAGACCATGAAGTGGCTAGCAAGATGAAGCCCATCGAATATTATTTCTTAGTAAATTTCCTTTGTTTGGGGCCAACATTCATGCCCTCCTCCCGCAAACAAACACGAGAAGCGAAAGAAAGAGGAGAGGACCAGACCCTACTTTATTATCATACGGCAACACAGATGGAAAAAAACATAATCAAGTCAAAGACAAGGAATTACCATGAGTTTGTTAAACTTTTCTTGTCGCTCGCGATCAGAGAAGAGTGCAGTATCCCAACGATGACTAGACTGTAAACATTAAAAAAAAATATCCAAATTTATCAAATTACTACATATCAGAAATATCAAGCGATCATAACCGCAGAACTGGAGACAAAGTATATCAAGATGAATTCATCATAGCATGTACCTCTTCTGGAGTGTTTGCCTTCTTGTTCCCCCATAACAGCTTTTTCTTTTGTTCAGCAGTCATAATGCCAGTTCCAATCAGATTTTTGTTCACTGTCATATCAACATGAAAAACAAATAAGCAGAAGTGGAAAGAGAGAAAATAAAACTAAGGAGTGAAAGAAATCGAGAATTTTTTACTCCATAAGTCGCAAATAGAAATGCATTCCGTTATTTGTTTCCTGTTGTTTTATAAAGCTTTGACTACATCAGAAAATGCTGTGCCATAAATTAGTAGAAGTTCCAGATATAACTTGGTCAAAAGACTCAAAACAATGGAGTCCACAACCTGATCAATATAATTACATTTCAAGAACAACCATCATGTTCATGTATACCAGTCTCATGCATTACCTTCACTTTTATTCACAGCTAATTGGTGTAATTGAGAAGGAAAATTAAGTGACTCAAGCCTTATTAGAGATAATGCAAAAATTGACTTCCTCAAGCCAAACTGCAAATTAAACTACCTAATTCAGCAGCTTTCATAGCAGCGACTCTAGCAGCATCCACATCCGCAGCAATGCTTGAACTGTTGATGGGGGCTTGGCCAACAGCAACTTTACCAACAAGCTCTTCACCTTGCTTAGAATCTGTTGTAAAGCTCATCATTCAAACATATGGAGAATTCAACAAACTAACAAGCAATAATAGCTATGGAAATACCTTGGTGCTTCAAAAGTGGCCAAAAAGTGGCCAAGTAGTTGCTACAAGTACTGCAGTTTAATGATTTTGTATTACAACTCGATAATTTTGTACCTCAGTTCGAAAATTTTGTACTGCTGTCTCTGTAACTATCAAGCTGCAGTACAGAATTACCAAAATGAGGTACAAAATGATCAAACTCTTGAGTAACAATTACCAAACTTGGGTATTGCATCAACAAGTTGGCTGCTTTTGGAGCACAAACAAGGCAATGATACAACCTAATAACTATGCAGCTGTAAAGATAAAGTAAATATGTCATGCATAGAAGAAGCAAACAAGAACAATCACCTTCTTTTCCCTGAGAATTGTCCTTGTTAGGACTGACAAGTTTGGACTTTTTAGCCAATGATTCTTCACCTTCTTTTATAAAACCACTGCCCTTTAAAATCCTTTCTCCTGATTCTCCAGCATGCTTCTTCATCCTGTCGATATCCTCCTCAACGTCCTCCTTTCTATTCTCCCTGCTCCTTTTGGATTCATCCTTGCATGCTTCATTTGAATGGTAAACATCATTGTCTCTCTTTGTCATTGCATCACTTCGACGCCCTTTCGATTCCCCATAGGAGGCTGTACGATCACTCCTGTAGTCTCTTGAATTCTTGTAATCCCTTTTCTCATCCACATAATCTCTACCCCTCGCACTCCTATCACGATCATCATAATTATCCTCTTCCCTACTCAATTTACCATGCCTCCTGTCAGAAGATGAATCCTTGTACTTATCCTTCCTGTGGTTTTCAGCTGGTGCCAAGGTATCAGATTTGTCACGAGTATACTTGTCCCCATTTATACCAAGATCCCTTGACCGCTTAAAATCAGCATCTTGGTCCCTGTAATCTGAACGATAGCTGTCTTGGTGGTCTCGTCTAGAATGAGAGGATAATCTTGAATACTTATCTTCTTCGTCTGCCTGCTTCCCATCCCTGTGACAGTCATCATGCCTAGTAGAACCATGGGAGCTCCTTGAAGGACGTCTGAAAGAGTTGTTGCTATGATCTTGTTGACTTCTGGAACTTCGAGGATCCAACTTATCATCCATCCTGGTCTGGTAGCTCGATACCTTTGCATCTTTCCTCAATGAGATAGGACCTTCACTTGATTCACCCCTCAGGCTACCTGCAAATAGCAGGAATTACTAAAAGTAACCAAAGGTAAAAGTTAGGAGCCAACCCAATTTCATGAATAAGAACACATTGAAACACATTCTTTAGCATATCTAGAACAATTTCTCATCCATTAACTACAGAAATGACAATCAACAACTAAAACTTGCACATATTATCCAGTGATCCATAGGGAGAATTCCTAGTACTCGAAGATAAGCAAAGAACTGAAAAAGGCATATAAACGCTCCCTCAAGGTATATCTTGGAAATAGGAAACATGAACATATCCACCCTACATGATAAGCAGGTCAGCCAAGTTTTCCAATGAGGGGAGAATGAGAGGAGGGGTCAGGGAATCAAAACCCGGTGAGTGCCGAACTACTTTGTGGTGGTGAGCCCGTCAGCGAAAGCTGGTTTACAAGGTCCTTCGGGTTTGCGGACAATCCGGTTGACCAAAGAGAAATCCTTCGGGGTTTCCTTTTAAAAAAAATAATAAAAATCCACAGCAGGTAGAAAAGAGAAGGCAAGATAACTATCCAGATCCAGCACTGCCTATCCCCTCCATCCACAATTCTATCCAGAAATTGATAAGAATCTAACATTCGCATTGACATTATCATGTGCCAACAACTTCAATAAACAACTTGTTTTCTTACTACAGGTATTATTACCTATTTTCCTACGACTTACAATACTTGAACGGATATGCAACTTGTTCACAATCATCAATCTGCTTTGACATTATCTGAAAAGTAACCTCCTAGGACACCAGAGCCTCTGAAGTATACATCTAAGTTAAGTATATAATTTACCAACAACAAAATCAGCATTTCAGCATAACAAGTTGCTCTAACAGACTTGCAGTCATCAAGCTGGATCATTAGATTTCCCTCTTATTGCGGTACACATTGTTGACTAGGCCGAGAAGAGATGATTGCATAAACTAAAATTTCAGGGTTACAAATGTCTACTTTGAAAGATATCCTTGGTTGGTTTAGATAAGAAGATATCATATCTGGTCGACACAATAACGGACAAGTTAAGGTATTGTGTAGAGCATCCTTAACTAGAGATTGACCTAAGGTAGCATTGAATAGTTGAGTATGTCAAAATCAAACAGCTGAAAACAGACAATAGAGAAGAGATAACTCTTAAACCTACTCCCCAAAAAAGGGAACAGAAACCACTAAATGGAAAACGACAAGAATAAAGCGCTTCACAGTACCAGATCCAGCAAGACAGATAAGCGAATGTAGATATCTGCTGCCATAGCACCATTCAATTCACATATAATAAAATGAGGAGCCACTATGATGCGAAACCATCAACAATGAGAACAAAAAGAAATAAACTTTCACATAAAATTTGTCCATAAGAATGAACACAAGGACTTACCATCCGATGAAGATGAGCAAGTGGGAAGTCGACGACGATAATTCTTCTTAGCTACATCAGTTGAAGTCTTGCCAAAGACAACCTTTGAATCATTATCCTCTTGGAGCGGAGAGTCCGGGTTGGAGTCCATTATCCAAGTCGCTAAAACCCCAGCACCTACATGGGAGACAGATATCGGTAAGAATTGAGCAACAAGATCTATGTCTCGCCCCACAGTGTAAGCATTTTCAGCCACATACAAGAGCTGCCACCGTGTGGTAGATGAGGCTTTATTAAAAAAAATTCGCAAGCATTCGACACACCACCTTGTTTCTAGTTCCCAATTCTGAGTCACCAAACGGTAACTCCCCCAAACTTACAAATGAAGGACTTGGAAAATCTCACACAAAGCCAACCATCGCCATACTCTCTTAATTAAAGGAAAAGGTTTGGTAGGTTTAGTAAAAGTGTGCTCTTTTTCCTTCCCTTTTTCATATTTATTTGAGTATCTCTAGCTCTACCTCCCTCCATCGCAGACATCTTTGTTTCGCAACATATTGATAAAAATTATCCAAGGCCAAGGCTTCTGCTTAGGAATCAGCCTTTTTCTATCTGTAAGTGTTTGACATTGAATATGTGTCTGATGGCCTAGACTACCGCCTCTGCATCCTCTTAGGTCAGCCTAGGCTCAGGCAGATATCTGACCAGCAAAGCGGCCGAGTTTTCCCTATAACATCATAAAGACAACTTGGATCAATTGTCCCCGAAGTATACACCACAGAGGAGAAGTCGCATCAAAGATTTATAGAGACGAAATTACTACTTCCCATACAATGCCAAATTAGTAGCCACACAGTTCCCCTCAAAGGGAAGACTGACGAGGCTCTCGTGAGAATGCAACCACAAAAATTCCAGACACCTAGAGAACAACTTAAATACTCGGAAATCCCATACCCAGTTACACTAGACAGTCATAATCCAAAAAAGGATCTTGACATAGCTACAACTCAGCTCATCTCACACAAATCTCAACCACTTATAAGATACCACACCAAATAGCAGCTAAAACGATTACGCCAAAGCACCAACTCAGTCGATTATCGAACCAATCTAATCAAAGATCACAGCAGCGAACTCAATCCATACAAACAAACAAAAAAAAAAAAACGAGAAACAGCAATCGCTAACAAAAGCGAGCATCGATTCACAGCACATGCCACGAACTCAAGGATTAATACGCTTTAGATTATCGCAAAATTGAGAATCTAGGGTTTCCAGAATCCAGTGTGAAATTCGAAGTAGAAATGCGAAAATTGGATAATCGGCGAGGAGAACAATTGCACAGAGAGAGAGAGAAGTACCTGCAGAGATTTGGGAGCGATGGAGAGCCGAGTCGTCGATCGATCGAAGATGACGAGTTGTAGAATGCTAATTGGAATTATTTGGGATTTCTAAGGTTTGTGGATTGATTCGGGCTCAGGAGTGAGAACGAGATAGCAAAGCCCCAAACTGAAAGTAACTTCCTCCCATGATATTCGTATTCATATTAAATTATATTTAATTATTTTCAATATATATTATATTAAAATATATAATTTATAAAATTATTAATATTTTATGATAATTTTTTTAAAAAAAATATATTTGATCGTCATTATATAAGTATCAAATTTTATATCGATATATATATAAAAATAAATTATTGTTAGTTATAATTTTGGGACAAGGAATACCATAGTACTTCAGAAATTATTGATCCTTAGGTTTCAAAAGAAGTCTCAACAGTACATTCAAGAAAGGAAAAAAAAAATCTCAACATTACATAAAAAAAATTGAAACAATAAAATAAAATATGTGACTGAGAACGAATTTGTTGTTCCATTTAAATGATAGATTATCTACAATACAAAAAATAACATAAGATAAATTCCTATTTTCGTTTTTGCACGTGAATGGATAGGTTATCTACATTTGCATTGCATAAGGATTTATGAGTAATTGTTGTATGTTTCCTTGAATCCTACGAAAATCCAAAAACAGCACAAACAATCTCATTTCTAGCAATCCTAATGGCTAAGCTCACTAAAAAAATACTTCCTCCCTATCGCAAAAAATATAATATCATAAAAAAATTATTATTTTATGGGACAGAAGGAATATGTATTTAGTGGAGTTTCGTTTTTATATCTCATAATATTCAATTATCCTGCAATCATTGTCGCATTAAAAATAAAAAAGTTTATATTATAACATATTTAATGATAAATTACGTAAAATAATATTTGATCATCATATGATGCCATTCAAAATTTGTATTGATAAAACCCTAAGTTAATCAAGTCTGAGACCGAAAAAATACAATAATAATAAGAACAATTCACGTATCCAATCACAGACAAATCTTGAAATAGCTGGTTAACATGTTACTATTTAGATAACATAACCCAAAGATATATAGGAAGTAAATGAATTGGGCCTCAAGTGAGCCTTTTAAGGCCCAACAACCATTTCTCAGAGTCTCAAACCCCATTTCAAGAACGCTCGTCCACCCCGCTAGGGTTTATCATGCCTTCCTCTTCATCGTACGCTCACTGTTTCTTCTCCTTCTAGGGTTTATCCCTCTGCTTTCATCTCCCCTAATATTCATTTAATTTCAACTCAAATTCTCCGCTTGAATTGAATCGTTATCAAGTGTTTTCATCATGTGGACTCTTCGTCGAGCTTCGTCCATTTCAATCAGGCACTAATCTTCTTTCTCCTCTTTTCTCTCATAATCTGTGTTTATGAGCCCAATGAACTTAGTGAGCTATTTTGGGTGAAATTTTGATCGGGAAAATGGTTGATTTGAATTGGGTTTTGGTGGAATATTGAGTTGTGGAGCGTTCGGCAATTGGGTCGTTTTGGGGTTGATCAACGAAGAAGATTTTAATAGTGGGAGAAGATGTGATATTCATAATGAGTTATAGTGGGTTAGAGGTTGGCGAAATCGAAGCAAAAGGTCGATGGGAAGTCTGGGGTTGACTTGTAGTTCTTCTGGGTGTGCCTACGTAATGATATGATCACGACATTTTCGAGGAAAGGTGAAAATTTTACCATGCTGAATGAAAGAAGAAGTTTGGAAGCCAGATTAGTATAATCTGGTGCGAAAGTGTTCAATGAAGCTTAATTCTGTATAAATTTTTGTAAAAGGGGTCTCAGACATCATGTTCACACGAAAAAAAGAGAGGTAGACACTCAAAACTCCGTTCTTGTGTTGTCCAGAATTTGGAACTATGAGGGTCTAATTGGAGTCTGGGGTTTCCTTTCTGGAAGCGTAGGGGTATTTGTCGGGGTTTTTGTGGAGGGAAGTATCTCTGCTGCATCACTTGTCGGATGGGCAGAACCGCAGAAGTGGCTTGTGGAATGAATCACATTACATCAAGTTGATAGCTATATCATGATCACCTGTGAAGGAAATTTGACAATTTCAGAAATCTTACTGATGATAATGCCTTTTAATGACCCTATCGGTTCACATCTGCATTCTAATTCTCTCTCTGAAATGTGTTGCGACTTGGAAGTTCGATGCAGTTTGGGCTGGATTCACAACTAGATGTCTTTGTTCTTAGGGGTAGCAGACTTGGAGTTGCTATTCCCGTGCTTGTATCCTTGCTTCTGGTGGTTGTTTGCAATTCATGTCTTATTTGTGCATCTGTCATTTGGGAGTATTTTATGCACCTTACTTAGATGAAGTGGAAATGTTTTACATGCTTTTGATCGCTAGGCCAGAAAATCACAGCATTGGTTTTAATCCCCTTCGATTCCTACCACTGGTTATCTGTGTCTTATCAGTAAGGATTTCACTCAGACAAAAGAGAGTCCTGTCTGAGATGCTTATCATTTTGTTTGGTTATATGAATGCAGCTTGCATTGTGGAATACAATTATACAATTGGTCATTAGCTATGAAGTCCAGAGTATCTAGCTCATCTTTGCATCTCCGTAGTACTATGGTGTAGATTGATCCGGTTATGTGACTGACAGTACTATTCTGGGAAAAGGAGATAAAATTCTGCTTGAAGAAATATTTTGTCTGTTATATCCTGTTCGAGATAAGCTTGGGTTTGGACTTTGGAGTATCTGTTTTCTTCTTGTGGAATAGATTTGTTGCTATAGAGAATAGAGACAGCATGAGTTCTTTGATCCAGCTTATGCTTCTTTCTTCTACGTGAAATGTGAAAAAATGTGAAATTATGTCGATTACATTACTATGAACATGCCATCCCTAATCTTTTTTCGGTATTTGATTTTTCTGTTACTTTGATTCAGAGCCCATGGATTCAGGTCAGGAGCAGCCCGGTCTTTTGGTGGGCTACATTCAGCTACAAGCTCCATGGTAGAGCAGTTGATTGATAGCCAGAATCTGAACCTCGCATCATGTGGATGGTCTGCATCTTCCAGATTCTGCGACGCAGCGAAGATTCCCTATAAGTTCCCTATTGGATTTCATAGTCTTTCTTCGCAGGCAGGTTCAAAGAGTGGTGAGGAGGAAGATGATGATTTGGAGGATGCGTTTTCCGAGCTTGAGGAGCCAGAAGCTCCCAAGAAAACACTTCAAGATGGCCTTGTAGATGAGGAGATTAACCTAGTCTCAGAATCAGAGGTATCAGATGATGGTGATGATGCTGAAGAGAGTATTGAGGAGGACTTGAGGCCTGACGCAGGAATTGATGCCAGTGAAACAAAATCGAGCAGCAAAAGAATTCCTTCTTCTCTTTTTATAGCGATTATGAAGGATCAGACTAGACCTATTTATGAGGTTCTTTCTAGATACGTGGAAGATGGAAAAGTTTTGTCCCGTGAAGAGATTTCAAATGCTATGTATCAGTTTCGAAAAAGGAAGATGTATGCAAGGGCTTTGCAGGTGTTTTTCTCACTCTTTATCTCTAGACTATCGTTGCTGGTATATGTAAATATCCATTTATTCGTCAGGTCCTGCTGCTTGTTTTTTCAAGATATGGCTTGCTTGCCTAGGGGGAAAACATCTCTGTGGAGTTTGCATTCCTTTTTTTTTTTTTTATACCAGTTTTACTATGGTATCTATTCTGTTCATCATCTTTTGCATCGGTTTTATTGTTGCAGCTTTCAGAGTGGGTTGAAGTGAATGAAGGCATGAAACTATCGGAGCGAGACTATGCTTCGCGGCTTGATTTGATTGGAAAGGTGCGTTGTCTCCAGAAGGCAGAGAACTACATCGAAAGCATCCCCAAGGAATTTAGAAGCGAAGTGGTCTATAGAACCTTGCTAGCGAGTTACGTGTCTACCTTCAATGTGAAAAAAGCGGAAGAAGTTTTTAATAAAATGAAGGACCTTGGATTTCCTATTACGGCATTTGCCTGCAACCAGTTGCTGCTTCTCTACAAGAGAACCGACAAGAAGAAGCTTGCTGATGTACTTCTCCTCATGGAAAAAGAGGACATTAAGCCTACAGCTTTCACTTATAATATATTGATTGATACCAAAGGGCAGTCCAACGATATGAATGGCATGGAGCAGATCTTGGAGACTATGAAAGCTGAAGGCATGGAGCCTGATCTAAGAACGCAAGCTGTTCTGGCTAGGCATTATGCTGCTGGTGGGATCAAAGAAAAAGCGGAGGCAATGCTCAAGGGCATTGAAGGAAGCGAATTGCACAAAAACCGAGGTGTCTGCCACATTTTGCTTCCTATCTATGCGGACCTTGGGAACGCTGATGAAGTAGGGAGAGTTTGGGATTTTTGCAAGAAGAAACCCACCCAGGAGGAATGCTTGGCCGCAATTGAAGCATGGGGCAAGCTCAAGAAGATAGAAGAAGCAGAAGCAGTGTTTGAACACATGGTGCAAACATGGAAGAAGCTGTCGTCAAGGCACTATGCCATGCTACTGAAAGTTTATGCTAAGCACAAGATGCTGAGCAAGGGAAAAGATCTTGCTAGAAAGATGGGCGAAAGCGGGTGCCATATTGGTCCATTGACATGGGATGCGCTCGTGAAGCTGTACCTTGAAGCTGGGGAAGTAGAGAAAGCAGATGCCATCCTCCACAAGGCGGTTCAAAAGAACCAAGGGAAGCCATTATTCAGCTCTCTCGTGTCCATAATGGATCAGTATGCAAAGAGAGGCGATGTCCACAACACCGAGAAAATGTTTCTCAAGATGAGGCAGTTCGGCTATGTTGCTCATGCACGTACCTTTCAGACTCTTCTCCAAGCTTACATCAATGCGAAGATACCTGCTTATGGGTTCAAAGAGAGGATGAAGGCAGACAATATATTCCCGAATAAGATAATGGCGGGGCAGTTGGTACAGGCTGATGCATTTAGAAAGACTGCGGTTTCAGATTTGCTTGATTGAAGATTCTCATGCTTTTCGATTTCTTATTCAGGAATCGCTTAGTTGTTCCTCCACTATGTTTATGGAGTTTGTATCGGTATGGTGAAACTGCAAAAACTCTTATAGCAGCTAGTCTTTGCTTAGTCATTTATGCGTGTCAAGTGGTATGTTATTTGGCTACAAAACTGTCAAGTGGTATGTTATTTGGCTACAAAACTGTCAACAATGGACCATCGCCATGTGAAAAAATTGTCAGTTTCAGGAGATCATTGTTTACCATTGTCAGATCCAAGAGTCTCTGTCAGATCCAAAATGTTACAGGAAACGATTTCATTACTCAGAGCGATCTAGGATCAAATATTTTTTAATTGTTTTAATTGTGTGTTTAAACGGGTTATTCAATTTTAGTATTTTTAATAAAAATATTTATATAGACATATAAATATAAATATATATATAAAATGGTGATTCTTTCGGGATAACCTTTTGAAGAATATTAATACAAATACTTTTCACTATGTCAAAAATGTGCCTGGATGTAAAAGAAATACAAGAGCCAGAATTTCATTCGAAGGAAAGGCTCGATGAAGATAAAAAGGAAATAAATAAGAGGTATTCTTAGGGAGAAAAAAAATCGTGTGCAGCAAATTTGCTTTAGGTTTTTTTTTTTTTTTTCTTTTCTTGTTTGTTGGTTTGTTCCTTAACCTACATATATTTTTTCCCCCTTAATGAACTCTTTTTATTCAGGTTAAAGAAATAAGGATTAATCACCGATTAATTAGTGCGATTTTCCAAATATTACTAGGACACTGTGCGGTGATTCGGTAAGTCACATATGTTATTTTGCATCTTCTGATCTTCTCATTTTACAGTTGACTGAGCGTTCGTGATGTTGTAATTGCCCTGGTTTCAATGTTCTAATTTATCAATCAATGTTGTTTGAATGGTCTATTTATGACACTGCAATGAACACTTCGCTAGAGTATTGTTTCAACTGCAGTTGAGTTAATGCGAGAGACGACAGCAGAATGATGCTCTCAAAAGGTGAATCCACAGTGACTATCAAAGATTTCTCATTGCGTCCCCAGCCAAGGGTTCGCAATTTAGTCTGTCTAGTTAGTTTGTCGTATCATTCTCTTCATCTGGTGTTGGTGCTTCCTGGTATATCCGTCTCGCCAATGATTCATCATCAACTCTTGAACAATGTTATTAGGATGTCCTGAAGTCGAAACTTTCGTGAAGTGTTCCAATATGCAGCTGCTACACACAGAAAGTGAAGGCCTCTTAGGCTTCCTCAATGGATGATGGATCATTACAAGAACTAGCTGAAGCAACATATGGACTTGCAAATAGCACATTAAATTAGTTTTTTGGTTGATACAAACCAAGTTTGTGCCTGCAATCAAATCACAGTAAATAAGCAGCACGACAAACAATAGGTATGTGCATTCAAGCTTGATTATCATAACACTTCAAAATGCTGTTTTTAGTATGACGTATACAGGACTCTGAAGCAATAGGAAAAACTCAGCATGCCATCGGATCTTTACATTAACAGTGGCTGGCACACACCAGTAAACAAAAGCCAAAGATGGAACCAAACCAGGTTACACGTACTGAAGTGAGAAATGAACATACACTGACTGCAAACCTGAAGGAAATCTATCTTTAGTGTTGTCTCGGCAAAACGACATCCTATGTATTCCTCACATTCCTGAAATAATGAAACCGAAATGGTTGCTGATATCATTGTATCTACGCTAGCTACTAGAATCAGGCATTTGAGTACTACTTGAATCTTTACAGATGTTTTTTGGATGCGTACCTTGTGGAATGTAATGGAGGGCCATTAACCCCTTGAAAGCAACTCAGTTGACGTGATCTTTGTTCATTTTCCTTGTTGATTCGAATTGCGGAAACTTCCTTTTCCTTTGCAGCCACTTCTCTTCTCATCTTCTTGGCCTCAACTTCCATGGCTCTATTCAGGGTCTCGACCTTTTTCGATAGTGTCTGGTGCATAGACAGTACCACAAAAAAATATGTCACCTCATGAACAACCTGATAGAAAAGAATGGCTCTTACTGAAGACATAATATAGATACCTCGAGCGCACTGTCCTTGTCTCTCAGAGTCTGATCCTTCCCACGACAAGCTTTCCTCAGATTTATTACCTCTTTCTGCAACATATCATACAATGCCCCTGAGACAAAGTCATTATTTTCTTTTCCGTTTTGCTTCTGATCGATATCATTCACGGGGGAAATGCCATTAGCTTTGGGGCTTGGAAACAGCTCATCTCCCTCCTGCGGCCTATTATCATCATCAAATGGTCTCGGTGTTATCTTGGCATTCTTTAGTAAAGAATCGGGACGAAGAGATCCGGCAGACGAATTGGTAGCTTTCTTTGGCGCACGACCATTTGATGACATTGTGGAGAGAAGCTCAGCTCCTCCAAACGACAGACACCGAGGACAACCATTGCTGGTTGCTCGTACTTCGGATATCATGCGTGCAAAATTATTACCAGGAGTCGTTTTCATCTTTTCTTCTAACACCTTGAACCTTAGTTGATATTTTTCCTACATGAAAAGTCATAGATGTGATAATCCAAAAACTGATAGATGATGAAACACAAGGCAGCTGAGAAGACGGAAGATAGATCTTCTCACTTTTAGTTGCGCTTCTGCCTTGACTGTGCGCTCAGCTACTGCAAGCTTATCTCGTAGTTGCTGCATTTCACCCTGATAATATCTTCTTTCGTCGAGCCACTGTTTTACAGGCATCACTTTGTCATTGGCATCTTTCCACTCGTTGGCAACCACAGTGGCTACCCGATTGGCGGTTACTTTTGCACGAGCGAGTTCCCTGTCCAAATTTTTTCTCTCTTCCTACACAAGCATAAAATCCTGGATGATCAAAACGTATATGGAAAAGGCACAGGCCGAATATCCCAAGTCATAAATAATGTAAGAATATCAGAATTACATTCATCTCCTGAAGCTTTCTCTGATAGTCGCAAACAGCATTTGCAGCAGCTCCACCAACCAGAACAGCTTCCTCGAGTTCCCTAACTGTTTGGGTCAGCTTTTCGACCTCCGCGACCTTTTGGCGATGCATTTTTTCAAGGATCTTGTTCTCCTCCTAATGAGAGACGAATTTCTTTTGAGTCAAGTGCCACATAAAGCAAATGCTGCAGTTCAACTTGCCTAAGAAATGTATATAGGTACTAATTCACACCCGGTATATTTCTATCTGTTTCAGCAACTCTTGATTCTTGTTTTGAAGATCATCAACCAAAGACGCATTTTCCAGCGCCGCCTGCACTGTCTTCTCGGCCTCGAGCAGAGCAGCTTCCTTGGACTTAGTCTGACGATCCAATGCTTTATTATCACCTTGCAGCTTTGCAACCTACGGAAACAAAGGCCATATGCTATTCAGAAACTATGCTGATAGCGTGAATGCCTCAAAGGAACAGATAATGACGATCGAGCAGCCGAAAAAATTGCTCATACTCTTGTACTCATAAGTGCATCTATTTTTCAGAGAAGAGTCTAATGCATCAATGCACTTGGCTCGATGTAACAGTTACGTCCAAGATTGACCCAGTTAGATACCTTTGATTTCATTATACGGGTCCTATATATATCTTAAGCTAACCTGCATCTTAATTTGCTTCATCTCTGCCTCCAACGGAGCAAGGATGGCCTCAACCGGAGGCATCTCATCATCTTTTTGAGCAGCATGGACCCTTCGAAGCGTGGTTTCTGCAGCATATTGAGCAGCCAATGCCGCCTTTTTCTCTTCATTAATCTTTTTGTTTTCAAGGTTCTGCAAAACATCACTTGGTCATCATAGAATCCCGTCATTTTCTTGAACAACATGTTTATTCATAAGAAGAACACCTCTACGAAGTTACCTTGCTTTCCAGAATAGCTTCAGTGGATTTTAGTTTCTCTTCAACTTTATACAGCTTCTCGGCGAGCTAAAAATTGAAATCAGCATTTTACTCATGGTTTATTTTTATTGCCAAAAATCAATAGATCCAATCAAAATATGAAGGCGTCGGCAAAACAGTAGTTCCACCTATACCAACGTGAATAAATAGCTATTTACATTTTTTTTCAAAAAATAAATAAAAAAATAACTATTTACATAGCGAAAAGCAGTACAAGGTTCCTCGACGAAAACATGCTTTTCTGAGTATTCCAATGAACGAAAACTTCGACTTCAGAATGAAATATTTCATAGCTACGTTTTGTTGGTTCAATCAAGCTATTTTTTAGTATCCTATTAACAACTAAAAACAATTGATTTCACAGGTTTGCATTATTCTTAAGATTACCGTTGTTTTCACGTGTCTTACTCAAAGAATGAATTGAGACTGGAACTAGACCTTTAAAAAAAAAAAAACTCCATTTGTCTCGAAAGAATTGAGACACTTATTAAATTGGAATGTCTCAAATAAATTACTCCTATAACATTATCCTATTTGAAAATCTTTTTCCTATAAAGATTTCAAAACACTTCTATTTTTTACTTTATATCACATCAATTTATTCTATTATTTTTTTTTCTTCTTTTCTTTTCTCACTCCTCTCACTCACACAAGTCAAAAGGATAAATCTTTACAATAAAAATCAACACATATAAGTTATGGAATCAAATTAATCGGTTGTAATTATTTTAGTATGGAGGGAGTGAAAAAAGAATACCTCTTCAACAGCCTTCTCTTTGAGGCGCTCAGAATACTTCAACGCCTTGATTTCAGCATGAGCATCCCCCAATTCTGTGTCTTTTAACTACAACAAGTAACTTGGAAACTACATCAGCTTTGCTGTCACGGACCATCGGAATCACATAGTCCAGCACAGTTTATAGCAAGGTTAAAGCAATTTCATCAAATTAAAAGCTCATTTCCCAGCTAGAGTCTACACCAAGATTGACCACGAGGCACAAGTTGCGATCAGTAAAATAATCAAGGGAAACGACTTTTGCATAGTAGTCCTCCGTGGAATGTGCAACGTTGCATATCAAGTTAATTTAAGCTAACGAACCTCGTCTCCTTAAGATTCTAACAACTTGATCTTTGAGCAAATCTCAAGACTCATGGCCGTTAACTGTCAACATTGACCCATGAGCTACCACTAACTAATAGCTCTAATCTAAACCTAACCAACACTACCGGTAATTGCCCACTCACCGTCTTTCATAAGCAAGCGAAACAATTACCAAATTGTTTCAACGTTTTAACCCCAACTAACACTTAAAGTGGTAACAAGCACTTAACTAATTAAAATAACCCCTTATAATGCTAGACAAATGAAGCCTCTATACATTACATGTCATCACCTAATCATCTCCCTCAAGATCAAATCAGAAACATTTTTCCCATTGAATCATGCGGGCAAATCAAGAACACCATCAAAACTATCACCCAATCCAATCCGATTCACATCGTTTTCACACAAATCAAATAAGTACTACATAAACAACAACAATTCAACAAAATCAAGATCAAGAACTGATCATAAAATATGATCGATTCCCACCTCGAACTTCATTCTCGAGCCGGGTCAATTCGACCCTCAAAGGATCAGACCCATGAAGCGAATTCATAACCTCCTCCACATCTGACCCAACACGCGAGTCAAACACACCGCTGCTCCTTCTCCTGCACGCCGACCTGAACTACTTTGTGGAGGTTAACGCGCCTTGCTTCTTCATGGTCGGCGTCGTCTCCTCCATGTTGCTCATCATTGTATCTATTTCACCGAATCCACCAAAAGTGGGAATGGGTAATGGAGTTTGCTTGAAGCTCAATCCAAGAAAAATGGTGTGTGGGTTTTGGAAAAAAAATGGTGAGAAAGAGAG
This sequence comes from Drosera spatulata, assembly GCA_035668315.1. NCBI lineage: Eukaryota > Viridiplantae > Streptophyta > Magnoliopsida > Caryophyllales > Droseraceae > Drosera > Drosera spatulata. Next base: position 1,215 of record JAOVYX010018370.1, on the reverse strand, counting down.
AGAAGGGTGTTTATTGAAATGGAGATGGATTTGCATTAATGGTTAAAGGAGTAGAATTAGGAGAGGTTGAGGAAGTTTAGGCGGAGGTTTGAATTTTGATTAGTGTGAGGTCACTCCTAATTAATGTCCATTTTGGGGTAAATCTAAAACTCTTGTGACAATCAAAAGGGAATCAAGTAGCATGTAAATCATGTATTTATATGAATTTCATTCATATATCCGTCCAAAAACATGAATTATTGAGTTATGAACTTGTTACTTTTTTTTCTCTAAGGTTGATGTAGAGAATCATCAACTCATATATATTCTTGACAATAACCATGATGAAGATACTATTCAATAAACCAACCTGGGTTGATCTACTGGTGTTCGACTCAATCTTCTTCTTGAAGGTCTTGGATTCGAATCCCACTATCCTCAAAATCCAGGTTGGCCACGCCCGTTGAGTTCGGTCAAAGCTTTACCCGATGCGATACACTACAAAAAACCTGCATACTTTGCGAAGGATCAATTCCGTCGCAAGAAAATATTTGCGACGGAATTTGCGATGGCACTTTCCGTCACAAAATAACCAGCCTACGCCTGGCAGGTAGAATCGGGATCAGCGCCCATCTGCCTCATCAAAAAGACAATCTGAGCCTGCATTCGTTCCATAGTCTGCTGCTGGGTCAAAACCTGCTGCTGTAACGTCTGCACCTCCTGAGAGTAGCCAGAGTCACGAGCAGACTGTGACTGTGACCTGGAGATCGCAGATAGCTGGCTCTTCGGGTATAACGAGGTAGCAGCCGACCCAATGCCGTAGGCCCTTCCCTTCTGTGGGCAGCCGCAAGCTGCTGTTGGGAGGCCTCTGCATCCAAAGACGAATCTGCCTGTGACTCCGGAAGCTGAGCTAATCGCTCCAAAAATGAATTCTGCGAATTCCATGTTAACAAGTTAGAAAAGAAACAAATGAATATAATAAAAAGATAACAATTAATGAAAAAAAGAAAGAAGAAAAGCTCTTACCCGAAAACGGATGGCTGTCTCGTCTGCCATGGGGATGTCAGCAAATGACTTTCCCGCTAATATGGTCTCCACCACGCTCGGAGTACCCGGCTTCTTGTGGGTCTTCACAAAAACCTCGAACTCCGTCGCCTTCATGTGAAAGAATTTTAACTTAAATAATGTTACTTACCATGCGCTCTGCGACGGCGAGGGTGGACACACAACCCTGGC
>JAOVYX010018369.1:0-20312 GCA_035668315.1 Drosera spatulata | reverse complement strand
AGGAAGCCTCAGAGTAGGCGTTGACTGATGATGGGTCCTTTCTGTTTCTGTGTTGAGAATCCTGATGTGTAATAATTAAACCTCAGGGTCAGACAATGTTTATTGTAATAATGGATTCTTGTGTATATCCGATTTGATCACGGACTTGGACTATGTTAACATGTACTATGGATTGCATGGTTATGTAATAATGGACGGTTTATGCTTCCTTTTATTACCTGTTGTAGACTCTTTACATAATTTGGCTTGCTATGGATGAATATCTGTAGCGACAGTGACGTCACGCATCCAAGATTAATAGAAAAATATCGTGGCGTTACAACTACAAACTCATAATGTCCATATCGAGTTCGAAAGGCAGTCTTCGGTATATCGTCGAATTTGATCCGAAGTTGATGATATCCATAACGAAGATTGATCTTTGAGAATACACTGGCTCCTTGCAACTGATCAAACAAATCATCAATCCTTAGCAAAGGATACTTGTTCTTGATGGTGATCTTGTTGAGCTCTTGATAATCAATACACAACCTCATGATTCCATCCTTCTTCTTCAAAAGCAATACTAATGCTCCCCATGATAAAACACTGAGTCGGATATAACCTTTCTGTAATAACTCCTCGAGTTGTGTCTTGAGTTCTCTGAGTTCTGAAGGTGCCATTAGGTAAGGTGCTCTTGATATCGGAGCTGTGCCAAGAACCAGTGCAATAGAGAAATCTCCCTCCCTTTGAGGTGGTAGACCTGAAAGCACTTCTGGAAATACATCGGGGTATTCTCTAATTATTGGAATACTTTCGAGATCATACCCTATTGTCTTCGTATCAACTACCCCACGTAGGAACCCTGTGCTTCCCTTTCTAAGTAGTTTTCTTGCCCTCATAAACGATATTACTTGTTGCCCCTTGCTTGACTTAGTTTCTTGATAGATGACATTTATGCCATCTTGGATTCTTAAGGCCACTTGTTTGTTCTTGCAATCAATCACTGCTTCATAGTTGTTTAACCAATCTATACCCGGAATTATAGAGGTTAGCATAAAAGGCTCTATCTTCTATGAATATGGGAATTCTTTCATATAGTGTCTCACTTTCAATTATATCCCCAGTAGACAATTCTATTGCTAAACCGGGGTTAGCATGTTAAGGGGTCATATTCGTGCACTTGGCCATGCTTTCAAAGATAGAGGAATGACTTGCGTCAGAATCAAATAGGACATGAACAGTATGGAAGTCAGTAAGAATGGTACCAGTAACGACTATATCTTGCCTATTCGTCTCCTCCTGGCTCATCATGTAGACTTGTCCTACTGTTGTACCTCGTCCTTGAGCATTGCTTGCCATGTTGGTATTTTTTTGGCTTCGATTATCAGAAGCTGAGTTTGTTCGATTTTCTTGAGATAGTTTACCACTCTATACTCAGAGCTTCCGTACTAGAGGCATCGGTTGGTGCCCATCCTACAGTCTTGTGTGGTATGGTTACCTCTGCCATATTTCATACATTTCGCTTTTTTCAAAGGGCTGGTTGCTGAAAGATTTTCCCCTGAATTGTCTCCTCTGTGTCCCTCCAGTAGATTGGTTAGAGGAATACTCACGTCTCTTCCTGAAATTTATTTGAGCTTCCACCTTTTGTTTGACAATGCGCTCCATATTTACTACCTTCTCATACATCTCGTGATATGTATGGTAAGCATGCAAAGATAGCGGCTCACTGTACCTCCAATTCAGCCCTTGTTCAAACCTATTCATGCGGTGTCTCTCTTCATCCACTAAGTAGGGTGCAAACTTCACCAGCTCCATAAACTTTGAAGCATATTCAGTAATGCTCAACAACCCTTTTCTATGTGAAAGTAACTCTTGCTCCTTCTGTCATTGCAGAGCCATAGGATAAAATTTCAATCGAAACATGTCTTTCAACTCTTCCTAGCTGAAATCATGATCATCACTTTTCTCTTGGACTGTATCCCACCATAGATCAGCTTGTTCGGTCAAAAGATAGATCGATATACCCACCTTAAGGTTGTCTGGACAGTCAATGGCCTCAAAAAGCTTGTCCATCTCTTTAATCCAGTTTTCAAACTCCATTGGATCTGGCTTTCCATCGTAATAATTAGCAAATTGTCCCTCATAGGAGAACCACTCTTGGCTGGTAAGCAGGTATTTTCAATGTGAATGGGGTCCTGCTTAGAGGCTTGGCGTGTTCAGCAGCAATGGTTGAAGTCACATTTGCGTATGCGGGTGGTGGTCATATTGTAGCAAATGTACACACTACAAGTTCACATGAGCATAGAGGCCTATAAATAGGCAATGAGGAGAAGAGTATAAATCATCACAATCATAAATTAATTAAATCAGCCAGAAATGAGAAATACCCAATTTGTGATATTGAGTGGAATCCTCTACGGGTATATGTTTTAACTCGATAGAGAAGAAAAATTACTGTGAGTAATCCTGGTGATTGTAATCCTCTAGCAAAGCTTAGGGATGAAATTTGTAATCCCTCTTTAATGGATATTTTAATATCGCAACGGTACCGTAGTGTTTATCCCTTTTATTTTCAGAGGGTTTTCCACGTAAAAATCCTGCTGTCAACTTTATTTATTTTGGACTATTTAATTATTCCATTTTAACTACACGGTAAGGGAAAACTCACAGGCAATTTGCCCTGCATCTTATACTGACTTTTTCCAACAGACTGATATCAGAGCTCTGTTTAATTTTATCGGAAGGCGGTCCGACTACTGTGCTAATTAAAATGGAAGATAGGGTCAACATTCGTGGCATGATCCGATTGACCTTATAGAACTATTCGATGTGTAAGGATTTATACGAACTTATCGTAACCATGACGAAGCCTGTTGATAAAGAGGAGAAAGATTAGGCATTGTTGCAACGCAAAACTGTTGGTGTGATCAGACAATATATCGACTAGAGTGTCTTCCAACACGTGGCCAACGACGTCGATGTTTTTGCTCTGTGGGAAAAGCTCGAGGTAATGTACTAGAGGAAGAGTGTAATGAATAAAGCTTCCATGATGTAGAAGCTACTGAAGTTGCAGTTCAGAGATGGTTGTAGTGTAGCAGAGCATCTGAATGATTTTCAGGGTATTGCCAATCAATTGACAGATATGAAGCTAAAATTTGATGATGATATGCAAACACTATTACTATTAAGCTCCTTACCTGATAGTTGGGAGACACTTGTGGTATCACTGAACAACTCCGCTCCTGAAGGGAAGCTCACGATGAACATCGTGAAAGACAGTTTGCTGAACGAGGAAACTAGGAGAAAGGAACTCAGTCCGTCCAGCTCATCAGATGCCCATGTAACGGAGCATCGCGGACGGAACAAAGGAAGAACTTTCCATCAAGGCGACAAGTCCAGGGGGAGATCGAAGTCCCAGAATCGAAAGAACTTTACTTGTTATTATTGTGGCAAGTCAGGCCACAAGAAGAATGAGTGTAGGAAGTTCAAAAAAGACACGACGCAAGTCAAGGTTGCTAAGTGAGAGTAGAACAGCGAGCTAAGCACTACTTCCATTGCAACCATGGATGAACCCTACCTCTTCTCACATAGCGATTCCATCAACCTCACTTGTCCAGACTCAGACTGGATGGTAGATTCTGGTGTCTCATTTCATCTTACTTCGCATATTGATTTCTTTTCATCTTATAAAAATGATGACTATAGTCTTATGCGAATGGAAAATAATGAGACATCTAGGATTGTGGGTATTAGAGATGTTTGATTGCAAACCAATGCAGGTTCTAGGTTATTGTTGAAGAATGTCAGACATGTGTCCGACATTCGACTGAACCTGATTTCAGTTGGAATGCTTGATGATGATGGTTGCACTTCTCATTTCTTTGATGGGAAGATGAAGCCCTCGAAGGGTTCTTTGCTGGTTGCTAAGGGAAAGAAGTAAAGGACGTTATACTCAAGACAAGCAAGGCTGATCAAAGGAGATGCAAATGCTACTGAGAGATCCTTCTCGATTGAGCTCTAACATAAGAGGCCCGGTCACATCAGCAAGAAGAACTTACAAATTGTTACAAGTAAGCAACTTCTACCTGACGTGAAAGGTATTCCTCTTAAATCGTGTATTGACTGCATAACAGAAAAACAACACAAAGTATCATTTTTTTCTGCCCCTCCATATAAAAGAAAGAATATACTCGATCTTGGGCATACAGACGTTTGTTCTATGATAGAGAGATCTGTAAGTGATGCATACTATTTTGTCACTTTCATAGAGACCATTCAAAAAAGGTTTGGGTCTGTGCTTTGAAAACTAAGGATCAGGTACTAGACATGTTTAAGGAGTTTCATGTCAGAGTGAAAGACAAACTATAAGGAAGCTCAAGTGTATCAGAGCAGACAATGGTGGTGAATACAGAGGTCTGTTCAAGAAATACTGCAGGAAACACAGCATCAGGCTTGAGAAGACGATTCCCAAGACACCTCAACAGAATGGAGTCATAGAGAGAATGAATAGAAACATCTCAGAGAAGTTCCACTCTATGTTCCCTCATACAAAACTCCCTAAATCATTTTGAGGAGAGACACTGCTTATTTGATCAACTATTCTCCTTCAAGTCCTTTGAATGGTAATATTCTAGAAAGGGTTTAGAGAGAAAGAAACATGCCCTATCAACACTTGAAGGTGTTTGGATGCAGAGCATTTGTACACATCCCTTATGATGAACGCTCTAAGCTTGATAGTAAAATGAAACAGTGTATATTTCTTGGGTATCCTAGTGAAGAATTTGGTTTCAATTTATGGGATCCAGTAGCTAGGAAGCTCATTCGAAGTAGAGATATTATCTTCTTCGAAGATCATAGCATTGAGGACATACAGAAGCCAGAGAAGTTTAGAGCCCCAGAAGATGTCCCAATGAACTTGGATCTACTTCCTTCTCCGGCATCGGAAGGCTAGGGGGGAGATATACAAGATGATCTCGGTGATGAAGAAGCTGAAGTTGATGTTGATGGCCCAAAATCATTAGAGCTGCAGGAAGAATCAGCTCCAGTACAACCACCACCAGAACAAACGATGCGACACTCTATGAGAGAACGCTAACCATCCTCCAGGTATCCTGATACAGAGTATGCGATGCTGACTGATGGAGGAGAACTAGAGAGGTACAAGAGAGCAATGTCAGATTCACATAGTGATCGATGGTCACAAGCCATGCAAGAAGAGATTCAATCCTTGCATGAGAACCACACATTTGAGTTGGTGAAATTGTCTAAGGGCAAACGCGTGCTAAAGAACCAATTGATCTATCGTCTAAAGATTGAAGATAAGCTCATAACCACGCTATAAGTCTCGGTTGGTTGTGAAAGGTTCTGTCAGAAGAAAGGTATTGACTTTGATAAATTTTCTCTCGGGTTGTTAAAATGTCTTCTAGTTGTGATAGGCTTAGCAGCCAACATGGATCTCGAGATTGAGCAACTTGATGTGAAGACAGTTTTTCTCCACGGTGACTTAGAGAAGAAGATATACATGGAGCAGCCTGAAGGGTTTCAAGTCGAAGGAAAGGAAAACCTCACGTACAGGTTGAAGAAGAGCCTATACGATTTGAAACAGGCACATCCAATGGTATCGTAAGTTTGAGTCCTTTATGATGGATTATGGGTACAAGAAGACGTCATCAAATTCTTGCGTCTTTATTCAAAAGTTCATCGATGGTAACTTCATTATCCTATTGCTCTATGTTGATGATATGTTGATTATCGGGCAGGATACTAAGAAGATCGCTGCTCTGAAGAAAGCTCTTGGCAAATCCTTTGCGATGAAGGATTTGGGTCCCGCTAGACAGATCCTTGAAATGTAGATCTCGCGTGATAGAAAGAACAGGAAGCTATGGTTATCACAGGAACGATACATCGAGAAGGTATTGGAAAGGTTCAACATGAACAAGTCCAAACCAGTTTACACTTCACTTGCAGGTCACTTCAAGTTAACAACGAAGCAATGTCCCTCAAGTGAGACAAAGAAACAGGAGATGCAAAATATTTTGTTTTTTTCAGCTATTGACAATTTGATGTATGCTATGGTATGTAGTAGACTAGATATTGCCTATGCAGTTGGAGTTGTGACCAAATTCCTTTCAAATCCAGAGAAAGAGCATTGGACAACAATTAAATGGATTCTGAGATATCTTAGAGGTACATCTAAGTTATGTTTATGTTACGGTCAAAGAAAACCTGTATTAGATGGTTATACAAATACACATATGGCCAAAGACGTAAATTCTTGGAAGTCTACCTCGGGGTATATGACAACCTTCGCGGGGAGAGCAGTATCATGGTAATCAAAACTATAGAAGTGCGTTGTTTTGTATATTACAGAGGCAGAGTAATCGCAGCTACTGAAGCTAGTAAGGAAGTGTTTTGGATTAAGAACTTTTTGTTAGAGTTGGGATTACAACAGGACATGTATAGACTCTATTTTGATAATCAGAGTGGTATTCACCTTGTTAGGAATCCGACCATTCATTCAAGGTCGAAGCACATAGATGTGAGATATCATTGGGTACGTGATGTATTGGACCAGAAGCGATTTCACCTCGAAAAGATCCATACTAATGACAACGGGTCAGATATGATGATTAAGACCATACCCACGGGGAAGTTTGATTTTTGCATACAACAAACAGGTATGACAGTGGTCCTCACCATCGGGAGGGGAAGAATTGTTAGCAAATGGTCCCTCATAGGAGGACCACTCTTGGCTGATAAGCAGTTATTTTCAATGTGATTGGGGTCCTGTTTGGAGGCTTGGTTTGTTCAGTAGCAATAGTTGAAGTTTCATTTGCGCATGCGGGCGATGGTCGTATTGTAGCAAATATACACACTACAAGTTCACATGAACATAGAGGCCTATAAATAGGCAACGAGGAGAAGAGCATAAATCATCACAATCACAAATCACACAAAATCCATCAAACATGAGAAATACTCAATTTGAGATATTGAGTGGGATCCTCTATGGATGTATATTTTAATCCGATAGAGAAGAAAAATTATTGTGAATAATCTTTGTAATTGTAATTCTCTAGCAGAGCCTAGGAACGAAATTTGTAATCCATATTTAGTGGATATTTTGATATCGCAACAGTCCCGTAATGTTTATCCCTTTTATTTTTAGGGGGTTTTCCACGTAAAACTCTTGCTGTCGACCCTATTTATTTTGAACTATTTAATTATCTTATTTTAACTATAGAGTAATAGAAAAATATCGGGCAATTTTCGCTGTATCTTATACCGATTTTTTCCAACAATAATGAGGGAGATTAAAACTCATAACATCTCATAGGTAACGCATAATGTTTATTTCATCCACGCAATTAACATGCGAAAAATTAGTATTATAAGATATTTTTTTTTATCAAAATGATTAATTACAAAAAACGAACTGTCCTTGAAACTTCATGTTCCCAAATCAAATTCAAAAAGATGTCGCAAAGTGATCGATTTATGGGGAAATTGGGGTTCTTGGATGAAGTAAAGTTGCAAAATTTATGATGAATTTGTGACTTAGCAATGTTAACCGAGACGATAAAGATTGTTTTTCTTTTCTTTTTCTTTTTTTTGACCCCAGTTTTCGGTGATTTAGTGATTTAGTATGGTCGTCATTGTCTAGTACTCTTGATGATATAAGACCAGAACCGGTGGATATGACTTTCTGTTTTTAATCAAAGTAAGAAGCACTGATATGAATATGATCTTTGGGTTCCTATCATAAGTTGAAGTTTTTTCGCAAGGAAGGTGTACTGTTTCAAGTAGCTGAAGAAGGTCCAATTCAGTAGTCTGGGTGATACTTACGCTGTTGCTAGTTATTCGCCTGTCTAACGACACCATCCAATCTTGATTAGTTATCAGTGACGCTTGTAGTTGTTGAATGTACATTCTCTGTAAAAAATAGGTTTATGTTGGAAGAATAGGAACACTGATTTTATAGGTGGCAACGAACGATGGGTTGATGCCGTTTTGACAATCGTTTGTAACAAACCTCAGGCAGAGGGTGTGTTCGGCGTTTGGATTAAACTCATTATCTAGTTGTCTGGTTTGCACACTTAATTCTTGACCGAAGAAAGGGTTTTGGAGTTGAGGCTGCAAGCTTTGTACTAGTGTCGTTTCGTGGAAAACGGCTTCATTTGATAGATTCTGGAACCATGTGAATATGCAAGTTAGTGCTATTGGATAGTTTCTTCACGAGAATAGGTCTGGTTGAAGACTTTTGCCTCCATCCTTTATCGTATGGTTTGCATTTTCCCTAATTCCTATCATTATATGTTTATGACCACATTAACCTCTCAGGGTTCTTGCAGCATGAGATCAGTGTGCTCCTGTCAGACGGATCTCTTTGGAAGATTACCGGATGATGTTCTCATCTCCATAATCTCTTTACTGGACATGAAGGGAGCTGCAAGAACTAGTGTTCTTTCTCGAAGGTGGAAACATCTCTGGACCTTCTATTCTGGCTCTTTTAACTTTGAATCTGCTATGAAGCACAATGTGTCGAATGATATTCGAGGGAGGCAACTTGTCGAATCACGAGCATTCTATTCTGACTACAATGTGAACACACGAGCGTATCGACGTGTTTCGTATTCTCTTCACTCTACGTTCGGTGTATGATCAAGTAGTGCAACTAGATCATATGTGTTTGTCCTTTTATCTTGAGGATTGATTACCATGGTTCGTATACACAGAACGGGACCAATCGGTCTTAAGAAAAGAGTGTTTTTTTCTCGTCTCGATAATCTGCTCTCTCCTTTTTTCCTTCACCATTTTACGAGTTATAATCAAATATAAAAGACAACAAGCTTAAGACCGAATTCTTTAATACTGTTTGATTGTGACTTAGTGTTTGCTTGGAGATTCTGACTGTCTTATCTACAGAAACCGATTACTTTGCCTACGAGTTTGATTACCTTCGGGCCTACGAATTTGATTGCATTGTCTACAACTTCTGACTACAAGTCCTACAGATCTCTATTGCTATAACGACGTAATATTGATCTATTTACTATTGCTATAACGACGTTAGTAAAACACACCTTTTTTTGTCTGAGTAAACAAAAGAAATGGCGACTGACGTTTCAAATACTCTGACTGGAACTAGCGCAAACCCTCCCCGTGTTGTTGTGCCACCGTCCATGGTACATGGGGAGAAGCCTGAGAAGTTCACAGGGATGGACTTCAAGAGATGACAGCAGAAGATGTTGTTCTATCTCACCATATTGAGCCTGGCCGAATCCCTGACGGAAGACAAGCCAATACTGGACGAGGAAGAGATCGACCCTATCAAGATAGTGTCGTTAGAGTCATGGAAGCACAGCGACTTCCTATGCCACAACTATATTCTGAACGGAGTGGATAACACGCTCTACAACATGTACAGTTCGTATGAGACCGCCACATCTCTTTGAGCGTCCTTGGAGAAGAAATACAAAAACGAGGACGCTACATCAAAGAATTTCGTGGTGGCACGCTTCCTGAAGTTCAAGATGTTGGACTCTAAAACAGTGATGAGTCAAATCCAAGAGATCCAAATCATCATCCATGACATACTGGTGGAAGGTATGAAAATCTGTGAGACCTTTCAGGTTGCCGTCATTATTGAGAAGTTGCCCTCCTCTTGGAGAGACTTCAAGAATTATTTCAAGCATAAGCGCAAGGAGATGAAACTTGAAGACCTCATAGTTCAACTGAGGATCGAGGAGGATAATCGTCTGGCTGACAAGAAGACAGACAAGATGCCGCTGGAGACGCGAGCCAATCTGATGGAACCCGGGACAAGCCGAAAGAGAAAGTAACCTGGAAAAGAAAAACAGAAGTAAGGACAGGCAAAGAAGTTCAAAGGCAACTGCTTCATCTATGGGAAGCCCAATCATAGGGCTAAAGATTGCAGAGCGAAGAAGGACGGTCAAGGTAGAGTCAACTTGGCCGAAAGCAAGGATGTGTCCGCAGAAATGTCCGAGCTAAGTCTCTGTGAAGTCAAACTGGAAACCAACATGGTCGAGAACACAAGAGAATGGTCACTAACCATACTTACGCAGACAAGGGAATGTTCTCTACCTATACACCTGTTAATGACAAGGCATTATACATGGGTAATTCTTCATCTGTTGTCGTAGGACAAGAAACTGTTGTACTGAAGCTTACTTCAGGAAAAGAACTTACCCTTAAGAATGTGTTGCATGTTCCTGACATTAGAAAGAATTTAGTGTCGGGATCATCGTTGTCTCAGGTAGGATTTAGAATAATTTTTGAGTCAGATAGGTTTGTTCTGATAAAAAATGGTATTTTCATTGACCGAGGTTATGTATCTAATGACCTATTTGAGGTCAATTATATGCCTGTATCCCACAAGACGGTGATTATTAATAATAATAATCCTTCTTCTTACTTGCTTGAGTAATCTGATTTGTGGCATGTAAAACTTGGGCATGTTAATTACAATACTATCAAAAGATTGACAAATATGGACCTGCCTCCAGAGTTTAAAGTAGATCCACATAAATGTGAGATCTATGTAGAGGCTAAACTAACAAAGAATCCTTTTCTTTCAGTGGAAAGGTGTACTACTCCTCTAGAAATTATTCACAGTGATATCTATGATTTAAAGTTTGTGCAAACTCGAGATGGAAAAAAGTATTTCATTACTTTCATCGATGATTGCACAAGGTACTGCTATGTGTACTTGTTACGAAGTAAGGATGAAGCTCTTGAAGCATTCTAGCAATACAAGGTTGAAGTTGAAAATCAACTTGACAAACGAATAAAGATAATTCGTAGTGATAGAGGTGGAGAATGTGGCGTACCTTTTGATGAATTCTGTATTGAGGTAGGCATTATTCATCAAACGACAGCACCTTATTCACCACAATCAAATGGCATTGCTGAACGCAAGAATTGTACATTGAAAGAAATGATGAATGCCATGCTGATAAGTTCTGGTTTACCCTAGAATTTGTGGGGAGAGGCTATACTCTCTGCTAATCATATTTTGAATAAAATTCCACATAAAAGTAGAGATAAAATTCCTCATGAGTTATGGAAAGGCTATAAGCCTTTCTACAAATACCTCAAAGTGTGGGGGTGTTTGGTTAAGGTAGAAATACCAAAGCCTAAGCAAGTGACAATAGGCCCCAAAACTGTTGATTGTATATTCATTGGATATGCTCATAAAAGTAGTGCTTATCGGTTCCTTGTGCATAAATCAGAAAACTCTGAGATACAAGAGGGAACGATATTTGAATCAAGGAATGTTGTATTCTTTGAAGAAGTATTTCCTTGTAAAGAAAGAAAAGAGACATCGAAAAACCTCTAATAGTTCACATCAAGAGGATGTGGAATCGAGAAGGAGCAAACGATCAAGGAAGATCAAGTCTAGAGTGTAATACATTTATGGTTGAAGGTCAAGAACCAACTTCAATAAAAGAGGCTTTATCATGTCCAGATGCTCCGCTCTGGAAAGAAGCCATCAATAGTGAGTTGAAATCTATCATGCAAAATCATATTTGGGAGCTGGTAGATTTACCACCAGGTGCAAAACCTTTAGGTTGCAAATGGATCTTAAAGAAAAAGTTTAAGCCTGACGGTACTATTGATAAGTACAAGGCTAGACTGGTGGCCAAAGGTTATAAATAAAAGGAAGGTCTTGATCATTTCGATACCTTCGCTCCTGTATCAAGATTGACGTTTATTAGAGTGCTCGTTGCAGTATCTGCTCTAAATAATATGGAAATCCATCAAATGGATGTTAAGACAACATTCTTGATTGGAGAATTGGAGGAAGAATTACATGGAACAACCGGAAGGATTCGTTGTTCCTGGACAAGAAAATAAGATGTGTAGACTTGTGAAGTCTCTATATGGGCTCAAACAAACCCCTAAACAGTGACATGAAAAATTTGACAAAACAATGTTGTCAAATGGTTTCAACATAAATGAAGGAAATCCTCAAAGCAAACTTGCATTGCTCGCTCCATTATGGAATCTGAGTTCATAGCTTTGGATCAAGCAGCAACTGAAGCAGAGTGGCTTCATAACTTCCTAGAGGATATTTCAATTTGGGAGAAACCTGTGTCAGCAATTATGATTCATTGTGATAATCAATCGGCAATTGTTAAGGCACAGAATAAAATGTATAATGGCAAGTCTCGGCATATATGTCGAAGACATAAGACCGTAAGACTGCTTATCTCAAGTGGTGTAATCTCTATAGATTTTATGAGATCTAAGAAGAACTTAGCATATACTTTGACAAAAGAATTATCAAGAGATCAAGTACAAAGCCTGTCGAGGGAAATGGGATTAAAACCCATCTATACAGAATCGGAATAATGGACACCCAACCAATATGACTGAAGATCCCAGAAACTTGGTTCAATGGGACAACTAAGTTATAAAGTTCTAAAGAGCACTCTAAAAGAGAAATCTTTCGCTTACCCTCATGACACAAGTGCTGTGAGGGGTAAAGGATAAGCCTAAGCTTTTAATGACTCCATATAATACAAAGGCATGTAGGAGGCCATCTATGTAAGTGTGAAGTGTGGCCGCTTTAAAAGAAAAAACACTTATGAATCCAAGATGGTCCAAGGCCGAAATGGACACAATCTAGTACCTGAAGTGACGAGGTAGAAGTTGTGTAGGTACCATTGTCTAGGCTTACACAAATGGTTGAACAGTTCAAGACATTATGTTCACTGATTAGCCTAGTAATTGCGATAGTATTCTACTAAGAACTTGTGTCTGTTTGAATTTTTCTGTGTCTATTTCTGGGGGATTGTTGGATTTAGTCTGTGTTTTGAACAAGTTTGACCGCATTTTAATATGGGTCAACGACTACGGATTGGAGTAACTTTGAGTTTAATGCAATCTACGTTCATTAGAGCTGAACGTGGTGTAATTATTTTCTCAAAACTCATAATTGATGAATGAAAAACTGATACTCAAAGTGTAATAATTGATGCATTTAATGTGGTTGGTTGTAGCATAGGTTGTCAAAATCACATGAAAGTTTGTGTTGGTGGAAGAGTAGTTTATAAGTGTGAATGTGAGGATAAAGGTTGTGCCCCTTGGGATTACTCAATTTTGCATGTGAGAGTGGTCCTATGCTTTTCATGGTTAACACGTGCACGCGTTGGGTCGGGGTCGCTGGGCCTGTTGGGCTCTGCTACTGTTTGAGCCGTTGGGCCAAGCCCAAGAGAAGCCTCTCCCCACCATTCCCTATAAATGCATCACCAAAAGCACTGAAAAAACGCACTTGTATGATCAAGTAGTGCAATTCGATCATACGCGTTTGTCGTTGTATCTTGAAGATTGATTGTTGTCCTGTTTTCACTGGTCTCGACAATCTGTTCTCTCCTTCTTTCCTTCACCATTAATTAAACATAAAAGACAACAATTCATGATATCATCTCCGTCTTGCAATGTTTGTGTTTCTTACAGGTCACTCACATTGTTAAGCCTTGTGCAATATTCACTAATGTCAAGCGACTAGAGTTGATGGGTCCAGCAGTTCTGGAGGAAACCCTCCTTGATTACGTCTTTCTTGTGAAAGCATCACCATTGTTGTGCATCTTTATCGTTCAGGTTCGTATCGATCAACTTTATACGCATTCGATAGCATCTTATTGCGAACAATTGAGCTGCTTATTCATCATGTCGTTGGTGCATCGATTTCTGCTCCTCATCATCTCCACTTTGTACCTTGCTCAACCGCTTTATAAGAACCTCGGCCGGAAACCTCCAATATTGCCGCTGCAGGATGATTTAGAGAATGTCTTGCAAGAAAAAGTTGGAAACACGACACATAAGAACCTTGCAATCGTGAGGTTGGAAGGGCTTCTTGGATCTCCTGCGAGGCTGAGTTAGCACTATGCTTGGCCACATATGCTGCTGCCCTTAGAAACATGACGCTGTCCCTCGGTTTTCTGACTACTTTTCCGCCCAGAGGTAATTTTTCCAAGATTGAGATGACACAAGGGGCTCTTATACAAGTTGAGAGGTTGAAGGCCAAACTTCCATCAACGGTGCAGCTTGAAGTTCTTCAATCAATTCTTGAAATGGCGACCTAATATTATTGCCAAGGAGTCAACTATGCATCCGTGCTTGTTTAGTAAGAAACACCATTCTAGTTCCTTAACCAGCCGTTGAATTATGCTGTGATATCACACGTCGAGAAAGTTCTTGGGTGAGTGCCTTCTCCTCGCCTGATGAGACTTGAGACATGGTCCGAACTTTATTTGTTATAGCTGTGATTGTGAACTCGATACATTTTATACACAATTACACACTTCAAGCTTATGATGTCAAGTCATCTGTGGTGATGCTGTCGATTGGCTTCTGTTGGCGTTGTCATCAGATCGTGCTCGGATCGTAATGTTGAGAAGACTCAAACAGAAGCCAGCAAAGGTACCGATTTCTCGAGCAACAAAGATGATTGTACAAGATGACGGAAAAACACTTGACACATAAATCGACATAAATCAAGCCACAGACAACATCCATCTTCGAACAAAAACATAATGGTATCCTACATTACCGGATAAACATACAAACCCATCTCCCATCCTACAGCAGAAGCTAAAGAAACAAAGCACTCCAACAACGTCAACACTTTACTTATTTCTTCTTTTTCGCAGGGCGTTCTTCCTCATCCTCGTCTTCCTCATCCTCGTCCTCCTCGTTCTCATCCTCATCACCATCCTCGTCGTCATCATCATCTTCATCCTCATCGTCACTTCCACCCTGGCCATTGCCCCGAGCATCATCTTCAGGGTCGCCGTCATCTTCATCATCTTCCTCTTCACCCTCGAAATCTTCATCACCAGCATCGTCATCGTCATCCTCCTCGTCTGCATCTTCATCATCATCGCCATCATCTTCTGTGTCACTGCCATCCTTGTTCTCGGGGCCAGGTCTTTGAGTTTTATGGAGCTCATTAGCGGGAAACCTAAATCAGAGCAACAATGCTTGTAAGAAGCAGCAGAGAATAAAAGGTAGCAAACTTGAAGCATTAATTCGAGGAAACAAATCCAATACCTTTTCTCAACCGGAAACAGCTCTAAGGAACAAGCTGCATTCATCATCAGAGATCCCGTCTGGCACGAATTCCGCTCATATCAGTATAAAACTATATTAAGCATTGTCTAGAGGATTAGCAATCATCCTATATTAAGCGTTGTCTAGAGTAAGGAGTGACCAGATTGATCCATCAATCATGCCACAGAGTTCCTCAATCATGAGTTTGAATCCGGACGAAACAATCTTTTGCTCAGTAAGGAAACCTATGACATTGAGCCTTAGTTCGAGCAAGGTCAAGGAACGAAATTTTCCTCTCGCATAGCCACTTACGAAGAAATAGATACGCCTACTAAGGAACTGAACACACGTATTAGGACGAGAACAGCATTTGTTAAAATAGTTGGAGAAACATCACGTGTATTGGATTAAGGCTACCTGAATCTAGTACCAGAGCAACACATATAAACCAAAACAGGGCAAAAAAGAAAAACAAGAAAAAAAACAAACAAACAAACAAAAACACAAAAGCGCAAATGTATCATAAACTGGAAGGATCACAGAATGAGGTCATTCATATTTATAAGCATGCCAATCAAGCTATACATGCCCTGTATTTCCAATTAAGCCACTCTTATATTGGTATTGTCAATATCGGAGATTTCTTTTAACAAGACTGCTTTTTTGTGGAGCAGCTTAGCACGGGGAAAGCATATGCTGAATAAGTGTAAGCACATAAAAATGGCAAGACATGCAAAAGCAGATCATAGCTCTCACCAGATCAGGCGTATGAATATAAAATTTATGTGGAACCATGTACCATTAGTCTTCCTCTAATTTTCATCATACCAAATATTGTAGCACACTTTATGAGCACTTTTGGGCAATTAAATTTTATGACCATATCCACCTTATTGACCCCGCAAGACATAACAAAAGGAGTGATGAAAGGTTATGATGAAAGTGTAAAATGATATTCGCACACGAAAAAACAGAGAGCTTGGACAATCTACCATCCAAAAAGTGTTTCCTTGTTGCTGAAAATCGTCGCAGATGATCTAAAGAGAACCGAGTAAACGGCATCATGAAATGGAAACTCATTAAACATTGCGCTAAAGATTTTTTATGGAGAAACCAACAGAATTCCTTAAAAGCGATTCTTCATGACAAACAAAGGTCAAGAAGGCAGAAAATACATTTCTTTCTTTTGTATATTGACACTTAACAGTAATCATGAGTCGCAAAATACAGAACTAATAACCAAAAACAGCATGCTGGAACAGTGATGTGTATTTTACTTGCCTGCAAACACTGAAAATGCAACGAGATGCTAAGTACACAGAAGACAAAACATCCCTGATTCTGGTGCTCGCTCCATTAGCAGGAAAACCACACAGAAAAAAACAGCGAGCTAGATAGCCATGAACTTGGTATGAGGGGACCAAGAAACAACAATAACGCTTCACTCGCATCAGTATAATACAAACTGAGAGAACAGGAAATCAAAAGAGTCACAACGGCTAGACCACACCAAATCAACAATCATATGCCGAAAACAATTTCACCTTCCACAATTGAACAAGAGCCTAGAAGCCAATTAGTCCAACTCCACTAAAAAAATCAAGCCTAAAACCCGAAAACAACAAAACAACAACAATCATATGACGGCATCATTCTATCCCACAATTCAAAACCCTAAAACCCTGAAACAACAACAATCCAGGTATTCCGGTCATGGACAGGGCATAGAAAAAGTAAAATGTACACAGTATTTCCCATGACACTGAACTCTAAAACCCTAAACCCCCAAAAATCAAGGGAACCCAGATGAATAAAAGAGCCCATACCCTCAAAAAAAGGAAAACAAGAGACTGTCCAGCAAGCAAAAAGGTGTCAAAAACCAAAGCTTCCACCATTGAGCACACGATCAATCTACCCACTTCAGAGGTGTAGCCTTCCACCTCCATTTCCTTCCAACAGAACTGTAGAAACACACAAGAACATGACAAACCAACAAGAAAAAACAACACCAACAAGATACAGACACACGAACGAGAAACCCAATTGGGAAAAACTAGAGGACAGAGTACCTGAGAGGAGAGTGAGAGAGTTCCCTGCACAGTGCAGTGCAGCAGCTTGGGTGTAGTATCTGCTAGGGTTAGGTTTTGGACAGGCTTGGAAAAAATCCCGAGGTTATATTTATTTGGTGGTAATTAATGATAGATGTTCCGTCCAGTTCAATTTGACCTAGATTATCTGCAATGTTATATGTTAAACATAACAAATATAAATTATATTTTGATAATGAATAATATTAATTTATTATAAATTGTATATGTTGTTTTAATGATATCGTGTTATATTATGACATTATTCATCAATATTTTGATGCAAAAATATCACATGTGTTTCGTTGAGTTTATGCTCTTTTTTTTATGTTTGGATTTGTCCAAAACAAGATATGTTAAAGAATAACATTGCTATAATTTTTTTCAAATTTAACACTTCATTTGACAAAGTCAAAATTGAGCATGTGAATAACGACCCATTGGAGCAAGCTACAATGAAAGAATTGCTATATTATAACTATAACATCCAATTTAGTATACTCATTGGAGTTCTTTTAATTATAACAATTTAACTGTGCATAATTATCAAGGTAAAGTTTGACTCGAGTCGTGGAACAATCAACCATAATTTTTTAAAAAAATAACATGAATATTAATGATAATTTAAATTATGTATTTTAATTTAATGTCAGTAACGTAATTTTCTTACGTGACTAATGAAACTTCTTAAAATATATATTAAATAATAAAAATAATCAAATATTATAATTAAATGGAAACGAAATGAATAACATAATCATATTAATTTTATTTTAGAGATTATTATTCTTTAACGACTTGTGTTGATGCTATAAAATGAGATTGTCGAGAGAAAACACAAACATCCTGAGGTTTCGAGTGCTTTCTTCTTTCAGTCCAAACTCCCTTCACAGTATTGGGGTGAGTATGCGCTTACATCCACTTTAATAGGATGCTATCTCTCACTCTTTCTCATACAACTACGTATGAAATTTTATATGGACATCCTGTCACGGGCTTTTTCTCTACCTCGTGCGGCACTTAGCAAACTTCGCCTCGAGGATGCTAAGTCAACCTTACTCACACCTCACTCAAGTGTTTTGGAACTTGAAAGGAAAGCTTGGAAGACTCTTGGCTTGAAAGCTTGAATGCTTGATTCAAGACTCGATCGATTGCGTGATGCTTACAAGTGAGGGTGGCAAGCCTATTTATAGGCCTTGCCAAGAATTCCTACACAAACCTAGAAAACTCTAGAAAATCCTAGAGAAGTCTAGTATGTACATGATCATTCTATACAATTCTAGACAAGCCTAGAATGTACAAGATAACTCTAGAGAAATCTAGAGTTTACAAGAGTTCTCCGCATGACTCTAGAGAATTCTAGAGTCATCTCGCAAGCCATATAAATAGATGACCAAGGGGCTCTCCTTGCGTGA
The DNA here is from genome assembly GCA_035668315.1 of Drosera spatulata. Classification (NCBI taxonomy): domain Eukaryota; kingdom Viridiplantae; phylum Streptophyta; class Magnoliopsida; order Caryophyllales; family Droseraceae; genus Drosera; species Drosera spatulata. The sequence continues at coordinate 1,750 of JAOVYX010018369.1, read as the reverse complement.
AAACTTTAGTGCGTAACATCCTCCCCCACCTATCCTGGCGACGCCCTCGCCGCCTGCGCAGTCCGAAACTTGGCAATTTGCTCCCTGAATTGCCATGGATCGGCCTCACGTTCCCAGCTTGCTTTGCTGTCTGGAAACCCTTTTCATTTGACAAGCAGCTCTTTGTAACGGGGAACGCGCTTCTTGCGGACTTCCCTCTCCGCAATGACCTCATCTACCTCCTTATCATAAGAGGTAGTGACAATTGGTGGGGCACGCCTCGACTGCCCTCGGTCGTGGTCTTCCTTGTCCGAATGATACGGCTTTAGTAAACTCACGTGGAAGACCGGGTGTAGTTTCAACTTTGGTGGCAACTCCACCATGTAAGCGACCTTGCCTACCTTCTTAATGATTGGATACGGACCCTCGTATCGTCGTATCAACCCCTCGTGCAACCTCTTGAACGCCTTATAGTTTGAGGGTTGGAGTTTGATGAGGACAAGGTCTCCCACTTGATACTCCCGTGGCCTCCGTTTAGCATCCGCCCATTTCCTCATGGGCTTGTTGGCCTTTTCCAAGTAAGCGCGGGCGGTGTCGGCTTGCACTTGCCATGCCTTGGCAAGTTTGTAAGCAGCTGGGCTAGCCCCCGTGTAGCCCGTTGTTAAGACGCTGGGAGTTAGTGGTTGTTGCTCCTCTTGAATACGATTAAGTAGCGGACTCTCGGGCTTGCTAATAGCAACAAGATCGGTCTCCTGTCTTAAATTGTCCGCTATCGGTTTTGCCTCATGGTGGACCTCCTCTTGAGTAGGCGACTCGGTAGGCATGGCATCAAAGAAGTCTTTCCCGACTTCTTGCACTTCGCTTGGCATGTCTAAGGGCTTGGCACCCCCATCCAAAACTTCCTCCTCGAGGATGATAGGATGTGTGACTTCCTTGAGCTCGAGACCCTTCTCAAGCTGCATCGTGGACAACGCCATGGTGCCTCGTTTTCCCCGAGTGCAAGGCACCACACACGTCTTGCCATCCTCGAGTATGCATAATGAGTTGGCATATGGGATGGGGATCGCCTTGACTTGGTCCATGAACTCCATGCCAAGGACCAAATCATAGTCGTCGATGGGAACAATGGAGAGATTCACCATGCCCTCCCATTGTTCAATCCGCACGCCAACGCCTTTGGCTATGCCGATGAGTGGTTGAGCCTTTGAGTTCACCGCTTTGATGAAACCTCCTCCTCGGTAAGCCTTGAGAGAAAGGCGATTTGCCATACTTTCCGATATAAAATTGTGGGTAGCTCCGGTGTCCACCAACGCTTTGATCGATCTTCCCTCGATCACCGTCTCGTCGAACATAGTGCCCTTGGGATCATCCTTAGGCACGTGAACCTTCGAATTCACCGCGTTCAAGAATTGGAGGGATCCCATCTTGGCTTCTTCCCTCCTTTGCTCATCCTCCTGGATGAGTGCGGTGAGCCTTGATTTCTTCGGGCACTCATTGGTACGATGAGGCCCATCACATATGAAGCATGCCATCTTCGGCTTAGGTTGGTCTCCCCCAACCTTGTGCTCCTAGCCTCCGGATTTGTGTCCGAAGGATTGCTTGCTCTTCTCCTTAGTGAATCGAGATTGACCATCTCGATCCTTGGGGAGTTTCTCCTCTCCCCCACCTTTGCTCGGACTTGCGACCTTGGGGTCCTTTGGTTTGGGGTCGCTCTTGCGGAACTCGATCAAGGATTCCGCCACGGCAATAGCATGAGCGAGATCTTGGACCC
>JAOVYX010018368.1:0-20316 GCA_035668315.1 Drosera spatulata | reverse complement strand
TTTACTTCAATTTTCCATGCCAATCTGCCATAAAACCATAACATACAGCAGTACCAACATTCCAAGGCTAAAAGACATTTAAAATGCAATTTAGGCAATTTAAAGGGAATAAAAACAAGCGTTTAGAATAACGAAATGATGTGTGATTTCATACACATCACAAAACTACCTTCACTTGTCCTTACGGAACATTTGCTTATCGTCGGAATGCCCTTTGGACTTTGCAATGCTCCCGCAACGTTCCAAAGATACATGATGGCCATCTTTTCGGACATGGTGGAGCGATTCATTAAGGTATTTATTGATGAATTTTCGATGTCTGGTGCTTCATACGATGAATGCTTGAAAAATCTTGCTCTTATCTTGCAACGATGTGTTGAGACTAACCTTATCTTGAATTGGGGGAAGTCCCACTTCATGGTTTAAGAAGGGATGGTTTTGGGGCACAAGATGTCCTTCAAAGGGATAGAAGTTGACCGAGCTAAGATTGACGTCATCGACAAACTTCCACCACCATCCAATGCTAAGGGTGTGCGAAGTTTTCTTGGCCATGCCAGTTTCTACCTACGGTTCATCAAAGATTTCTCCAAAATTGCTAAGCCACTTTGCAACCTCCTCGATAAGGATGTTTCTTTCACTTTTGAAGAGCAATGTTTGAAGGTGTTTCAAGTTTTGAAGTATGCTTTAGTCTCGGCACCGGTGATTATAGCTCTTAATTGGAATCTTCCATTCGAACTCATGGGCGATGCTAGTGATTATGCCGTTGGCGCGGTCTTAGGCCTAATCAATTTTGAATGTTAAATCCAATTCACTCTGTATTCGTAGTATATTTAATAATTTTGTATGCATGTGGAAATGGGATTTGGTTTTTAATGAATGCTGTTTTGATTTTTCCAAAAACCCTAATGCATTTTTTATAAACAAAGCGCCTATTGTTTTTTGGTTTTAAATTATCATTAGTTTAGAAATTTTTTATGCACTCAATTACAACTAACAATATCACCTTTGCTAGATCTTTCTTCACTAATCATCTCATAACTTCTTACGTACAACTCCAAATCTGCATTTTTAAACTGTTGTAGAAACTACACTTGAAGGGCTTTCCATTGATACAAGACTCGTTTTCTAACTCTTTCCGTGTAATTCCAAATCAAGTCACAAAGTAATCCTTATAATTAGTTTTAACATATTAATATATTTGTACGTTTTTATTTATATCTTGAGATTCACAAGTTCAAATCATGATTTATCGACTTTATCATAAACTAGACATGTGACAATTCAACATATATTAATATCAGGATTTATCAAAAAATGTATAAGTTTTCATAAAAATTCTAGTCAATATGATCACCTTCTGTTAATAACGGTGAATGATTCTCGTCTACTCGTCTTACCACATATCTTCTCCCTCCTTAAACTTCTCATTCTTCTCTTATCTCTAATCTTGTATGGTAAGGAGTGTTTTATTTTGTGTTTGTGAGGAATTTTCAAGAAGAAGAGAGTTTGTATTTATAGAAAAATAAATCAACTAAAATAGTTTAGGTGGATAATTAGTAGATATTTATTAGATAATTAGTATATAATTAATGTAATTTAGGTGGAGTAAAAATTGACATAAAGAAAAATAAGTACCAAAATTAGGTTTAAGTCATGTTCGTATAAATACGATATTTTCATATTAAGACCGTATTTCCCTGTATTTACGTAATAGGGTTGTATTTCATTCATATTTTGTATTTTTTCCTTATCATATCGTCAAACAAGCCTTTTAACAACGTAAAATAAATTATAACGTATGATAATTTACTATTCACGTTAATTATCGTGAAACTAAATTTTACGGAATTTTTCGTATCCTCGAAACTAGAATTAAGAAAATCTACAAACTAACATTAAATGAATATGGCATTTCTGATATATCATGATCGTGACTACGCCCTGTGACGATCGTGATGGGCATAAAAAATCTAATAGAGCTTATATCCATATGTTATAATCATTACAAGGCTGTCAAGATCGTGACACCTTCATTTCACACATTTCAATAGCCTTTGAAAGTGTCATGATCATGACAAGGGTCCAATGACACTCCTAACTATTATCGTATCCAAAATACCAAAAAAAAAAAAAAACCTCAAATCACACTGGACTTCAAATAACTCTTTATTGATATTACATAAGCTTCACCCTACTAGTTACAACTGAGTAGGATCAGTGTTATCATTTTTAGGTGAAACACTACTGGAAAGAAGGTATAAAATATTAGAAAAGACGCTCTCCAATGCCCAACTCAACTATGTCACTACCGAGAAAGAACCTCTAGCAGTGGTGTTTGCCTTTGACAAGTTCCGATCCTACTTGATCAGAACCAAGGTCATCGTGTGGATCGACCATTCGGCCATCAAGTATCTTTTGAGAAGAAGAATGCAAAACCATGCCTCATCCGATGGGTCCTTCTACTTCAAGAGTTTGACTTGGAAATTAAGGACAAGAAATGTACGGATAATCTTGTGGCGGATCTCTTTCTCGGATCGAATGGCATGAGGGACGAGGTACGGACTCAACACCTATCAATGAATCTTTCCCGGATGATCAATTCTATGCCATTAAAATGGCAAGTGTTTTATGGTTTGCGGACTATGTAAACTATTTGGAAAGTGGTATGCTCCCTTCGGAGATGTCTTCTCAACAAAGGAAGAAGTTCTTGCACGATGTACACTTCTATCTACTGGATGATCCCTTTCTCTACAAGCAATGCCCAGATTCAATGATTCGAACATGTGTACCGGACGAAGACATGGCGGATATTCTTTTCCATTGTCATTCTTCAGCTTATGGTGGGCATTTTGGTGGCAAAAAAACCGCCACAAATGTACTCACCTCGGGATTCTTTTGGCCTTCTTTGTTTAAGAATGCTAATACTTATGTTACGGCTTGTGATCGTTCCCAAATGACCGGCAATATTTATTCCCGAAATGAAATGCCGTTGAACATTCTTTTAGAAGCTGAGTTATTCGGTGTTTGGGGCATCGACTTCATGTGACCTTTTTCCTTCTTCTTTTGGCAATGAATATATCCTTGTGGACGTTGACTATGTTGCAAAATGGGTTGAGGCGATTGCAACTCCTACTAATAATGCCCGGTTAGTAATAAAATTCTTAAAACAAAACATCTTTACAAGATTTGGAATTACGTGGGCAATCATTAGTGACGGAGGCTCTCACTTTTGCAACCAGCAATTTGAAACTGTTTTGGAAAAATATGGTGTCCGGCACAAAGTGGCAACGCCCTACCACCCTCAAACAAGCGGCCAAGTAGAAATCTCCAACCGGAAATTAAAGAAGATTCTTGAGAAAACTGTGAACTCTTCTCGAAAAGATTGGGTAAAGAAGCTAAAAGATGCTCTATGGGCTTATCGCACGGCCTTCAAAACACTGATAGGTACCTCTCCATATCAATTAGTGTTTGGAAAGGCGTGTCATCTGCCGGTGGAATTAGAACACAAGGCTTATTGGGCGACGAAGTTCTTAAAATTTGATATTCAAGAAGCGGGGTTCAACTTAATGAGCTTGATGAGTTCCGATGCACCATCTATGAGAACGTCAAGCTTTACAAGGAGAGAGTGAAGGCGTGGCATGACAATAAAAGTCTTCACCAGTAGTTCTTCCCGGGCCAAAAAGTTCTTCTCTATAAATTCCGTCTCCGACTCTTTCCCGGGAAGCTTGAGTCTCGGTGGTCAGGCCCTTTCATTGTCAAAAAGGTACATCCTTACGGACCCATAGAACTTCATGATGTCGGCTCGTCATTCACGGTAAATGGACAGCGTTTAAAGGCATACTATGACGGTAATGTTCTCAGACGCTCTCTAACTATCACTTTAAGGGATCCTTGATTTCTTGGGCCACGTTGGACTGAGGACGTTAAACCAAGTGCTTTGTGGGAGGCAACCCACAAGGGAGTACTTGTCCTTTATTGTCAATAAGAAATTTTCCCTCCCCATAGTTTAGTTCTCTTATTCATAATTTTATGTTCTCCATGTAGATTGCAAGATAAGGTGGGGGTATTTGTATCACGCGGAGGTATGTATGAAACAGGGCAATGCAATGATCGGGACATCGACACGGTAACACTTCATTCGTATCTAGAAAGCGAGCTCCAAATGAGGTACGTGCTTCGTTTCCTAAGTTTTTGGAGTTAGTCGATACCAAAGAGTACAAGCGATATGCATTTTTGTACTTGAGTTTGACCCACACCAAAGCGCCCGGGGGTTTCCCTCCCTCACGCCTGGGCTTGGACCTTCACAAGCGAGGTTTTGTGCTTTGTAAAATACATCGAAGTGCCCGAGCGCAGTATAAACTGGGGCCCAGGCGCGGCCTTCTTCTCACAAAATCTCCAAATCGAAAAGTCACCCAAAGCGCCAGGGCACAGTTCAAACAAGCGCCTAGGCATCCTGCTTTAGTGTGCTTCGAATCGTACATCGAAGCGCCCGGGCATATCACAAGAAGGTGCCCGGGTGTAGTTTATCTGAGTTCTCAGGACGTATACCCCATAACTCGACCCAATTCATTCCAAACTCACTCAATCACACCCAAGCGGCCCAAATCTCTCTCAACCCTAAACCTACATCAAAATTTCATGCGGTTGCATCCAATTCATCTGTGACTAAGGTATGATCAACCCTTCTCCTTCATCTCTTTGATTTCTTTGCATTTGATGATTGAAGGATTAGGTTTGCTTGAATGGATTGATGGGTTGTTATGTGATCTTGATGAATATATGGTAGAATAAGTTAGCATTGATTATACTGATGTATGGGGGATGAAATTCCTGATAATTGTATGACTTGGGTTGTGATTGAGATCCAAATTCTATGTTAGAGAGGTGCTTTCAACCATGCACGCAAGGTGTTCGATGATATGCTCCTTAAGTCTTTACATTTACCATTCATGCCTAATGACTTGCGATGTACTCTCATTGCATTGATCACCTATATGCAATCTATGCGTCTATTTTTTGCTCAATTTGGTGAGTCTTTTTAATGTCATCGATGTGCACTAACGTTTGTGATCCTAGGTACAATGGCGGGTGGTCGTGACAAAGGCAAGACAGTTGCTACTGAATCTTCATCCTCTCGCCCCAAGCGGACAAGATCGAGTTCCGATATGGGAGCTCCTCCTCCGACGCAAGAGCCTCCGCCTGGCCTAGCCACATTCACATCTCCCGAAGTGATGGGTCGCTATAGCACGATCATCGCGAGGGAGTGTATTGTGGAGAGGCAGGTTGACGCCCTCTATTTTTCACAGCATATTGGTGAGCGGGGTTGGAAAGCTTTCCGCGAGATGACCCATCAAGCTTACAAATCGCTCACGGCCGAATTCGTGCGAATTCAGCTGACAACCCCAACCGCCCGGAGACGGTCGTGCGAGGACGACGAGTGTCTTGGGATGAGAACACAATCAATACTATGTTCTTCCTCCTGAATGTTGGCATTTCCTACCCACCATTGTTCAACGATCAAGTGAATCTCATGACCTTAACACCACCCTAAGAGATCCTTGACTATCTTTGCGGTCGTAACTCGGATGCGCAATGGACTTTGGATGCGTTGACACGCACCACCCCAATCCACTTCAATGCGAGCTTCCTCACCGAGGACGTCCACATCGTGCAGCATCTCGTGATCAACATCCCCCTTCGAGGAAATAGATCCGAGGTCACCATGATGAAGGCGAACCTCATCTACCAGTTGTTGAGGCAACACCCCGTAAACCTCGGCCGGGTACTATTCTCTTCTCTCCGAGAAAATGTCCAAGGCTTCAACTCGGGCCGTACACTTCTGAGGGTCGCCCACCCTCGACTCATCGCCAAACTTTGCATCCGAGCTGGGGTCGTCACCAACGTAACTGACATCGTCATCAAGACGCCCAAGTTCGATCAAGGGTGGGTTGATCGCATCCAGAGACAATGACGAAGGGGCAGACCCGAGGAAGCAGCGGAGGAGGAACAAGATGACAATGCCATGGAGGTGGATGCTCTTGTCCTACTCCGCCTTGAGGGACCACCCGACATGGGTGATCGCATGGCTCATCTCGAGGCCGAGGTGGCGGGCATTCGTCATGAGCAGCGTGAGTTCTACACCATGCACGAGCCCGGGCTCCTCTACACTTGGGAGTCACAGGATGTGCTGTTGCGGTAACTCTATGCGATGCAGCGAGGAGAGCACGACATCTATGACTTCCCGCCACGTCCACACTTCCAGCATAACGATGATCCACATCGAAGAGACCCCGAACCATCCGCCTCTCACGACTAGCTCGTCAGGTCGAATTCCTCCAACTCTTATTCCTCTAGCTCTCTTTTTCATCCGGCATCTGCGTAGTGCTAAGCTTGGGAGAGGGATTTGGAGTAATTTTAGGAGTCGTGTCGAGTCAGTATAGGGTGTATCGTGTGGCGTCGAGTCCATTTTATCTTTACCCCTATTTTATTTATTTTGGGGTAGACATGTATTTCATTTAAATTCAGATTTTGACGATGTATCGTTATCTTGGATTTTCATGTTTTTAAGTTATGTTTTGATTCATGCATTAGAGTTTCTTTGACCATTAGTGATGTATGCTTATGTACCTAAGATTTACCATCTTGTGACGGTAGTGCCCGAGACTTTAAGATAGCTCAATTTGAATCACCATTTATCCTATGGCGGGGTGTTACCCAACTTTTCATGAAACGTAACTCCTAGCATATGCATGATTAGGGGGAATCCAAACACGGGGGAGTGTAGCATTATGAGGTTGAAACCTTTATAACACCATTAATAAGGAGCTATTAGGTATTTAGTTTATGGTAAGACGGTGGAATGTATGATCATGATTCATTTACTCATCTTGTATTGCCTTGAATCCTATAATCCTCTTCTTGAATTCAAATCCTCTTCTACTAGATTGCCTTGTGCTTAATTGTTATGGGAATGATATCCATTTTTCATGCTTTTGAATCCCTCCTTGTCATTCTCTTTTGAAACCTCTCTTGGTGTAGAGTCAAGGCGGCGTGGTTTGAAAGGTTGTATGGAATATGAATGAACACAAGCTCGATTTGGCACACAATGTGTCTTGATTTGTATCTTGTTGTTCTTTGGCCAATGTTGTAACACGGTAATACGTGAACTGTGAGGTCACGATGTAAAGAGAAAAGAAGAAAGAAGAAAAGGAAGCAAAGGCAAAAGTAAAGAAAAGAGGCAAAGAGCCCAAAAATGTGTTTTAAGTCTCGAGAAGTCACCAACCCAAAGAGGGATGAACCGAGATGATGCCTTTGGCTAAGGGTGTGTGTTTCATTCTTGTCGAAGCACAATGCTTCGTGGTTGGGGATCGTTTGGAGTGTGTCGGTACCTTGACATACACTTCTCTTGTTTCTTCCCTTCTATCCCTAAAAACCTCACATAACCCTAATGATTCACACCTCTTCTCTACTATATTCACATATCATTCCCGACTTTTGTTGTGGATCATGGTTGCACATTGGGTATGGATAAGAGGGTGGATAATACTCGAACACTTCTTACTTAAGGTATTTTTAGGCTGAAGCCTCAGCTTTCTGTTGTTTGATGGTGAGCATTTATGAAAATGATCCTCAAGATCATGTGGGTGGTGAGAGATGCTTGCTAAAGAGTTTGTTTCATGACATTCGAGATAGGCTTAAGCAAGTAGGGTTGTGGTGAGGATATATTGGCTTATAGAATATGAGGAGTGGCAATGGTATGGTAGTCTCGGGTCATGCATACTTCCTTATGTGTTAGTGGACCCACATTGCTTGAGGACAAGCAATAACTTAAGCTAGGGGGAGTTGTTTGGCTCGTATCATTCATCCTTTGATCATACTTTTACCATATATCTAGGCATCTTTGTATGAAAATCTTGAGATTTAAGTCCGATTTTTGTACATGAGTGAGCTGTGATGAGTGTTGATGTTTAGCAAAGACATATCAAGAAAAAATGATCGAGCTAGGACCATAACCGGTCGAAGGATAAGGGAACAAAGCATTTTTTAGCCATGTTTCACAGAGTCAAAGCGCCCGGACGCTTTGTCCTTATACGCCCGTGCGCCACCCCTTGTTTCCATTAGAAAATCACTATGAAATGCCCGGGCGCTTCTGTACCCTGTGTCCGGGCGCGTGTCTACGCAATCCCCCATTGATTTATGTATAAAATGACCCCTTAGGCTTAATTTTAGAGGAGGAGAACACTTAACGCGAATTTGCTTAGGGTTGGAGCTTGATTTTGGGAGACTTTGGTGGAGAATTATGTTTGCAAACAAGGGGATCTTGATTGGATCTATCAAATTGCATTGTGATTGTGCTGGTTTCATCTCATTTTGGTTGAATTATGACCTTTATCTAAGTTTGTGTAGATGATGATGAACATGCATATGAGGTGTTTGATAATTTGTCTTGATCTCTCCATGATTAGCTAAACTCCTTGTGGGGGTTATGATAGTTGAATGGTTGTGTGGATGTTGTGAATATTGTAGATCTAGTTGATTCGGATTGGGATCTCGGTTTGTGTTTATACTTAATGCTTCGATGAATTGATCACTCATCGTATGATCTAGGATATGCATTTACTCCTGAAGATAGGTAGTATCGGATCATGGCCATGAACCAACACGTTGAATGCATGACCGAGAGGTTGTATGCGTGACGTGTGAATCATTAAAGGGAACCCGAGCATAGACTAGTTAGACGTGATGGCCTTTCATCGAGAGATACTTGAGGCGACGTTGTGCTAGAGCGAGTCTATGACTCGAGAGAGCTTAAACTTCACCTTGGGACCCGATTCAGATCACTCGAAACAACTAGATTGACACTTAGCCACTACTCGCAACTGGAAGACGAAATCACAACCCCTCTCTTCCCTTATATCTTGAACCCGACTCTATCTAAGTTAGTTAAGCTCATCTAACTATTTAGTTAGTAGAACTAGTTTAACATTCAAACCCATCTATACTCGATTTGTTTGTCCCAAGTTTAGCTACCATACTTCAATTGCTAGAATACTAGATCCTCGTGCGAACGATATCTTTTACTCACTTATTGCTTGCTACATGACACGTGCGCTTGTGTTTTGACGCGACTTACTAGTAGTCAAACACTTTCGCACGCACTGCTATCAAGATTCTTTTGGGGTGAGGCTTTGAATACTGTTGTTCATGTCATTAACCTTATTCCTTGCATTCCTTTAGATCTTGATGTTCTTGATCTAGTTTGGACTGTGAAAGATGTTTCGTATGATCACCTGCATGTGTTTGGGTGCAAGACATTTTTTCCCATACCCAAAGATGAGAGATCAAAGCTTGATATGAAATCTTGAGAGTGTATATTTATTGGTTATGGAAAGGATGAGTTCGGCTATAAGTTTTACGATCCAGTTGAGAAAAAACTTGTAAGAAGCAGAGATGTTGTGTTTATGGAAGATCAGACAATTCGTGACATTAAGAATTAGAGATTTCAACGTCATAAGTCAGTGATGATATGATTGATTTGGATCCAGCTCCTCATGCACATGCGCCCATGCAGGTTGAGGAAGATAAATCGGCTGTCTAGAAGAGTTACATGTCCCAGAGCCAGTTGACATTGATGATGTCATTCCTGACCCAGAGATCCCACCAGAGGTCCTAGCAGACGTTTCGCAAATTACTCCCCATGATGTTCAGCTCCGATGGTCAGCTAGAGATCCGAAACAATACTAGATATCCTCTAGATCAGTATGTGACAGGGACTGATGTAGGTGAAGCAGAATCCTATTCATAGGCTTTGGATTATGAATGCTGGAGTAAATAGCTTGAGGCCATGCAGGATGTGATGAAGTCGCTACACAGCAATCATACCTTCGACCTAGTGAAGCTGCCTAAAGGTAGAAAAGTTTTGAAGAAGAAGTGGGTATTCAGGTTGAAGAATGATGAGCTGACTTCACAGATGTGGTACAAGGCCACATTACTTGTTAAGGGGTTCACTTAGAGGAAGGGGATCGATTTTAAGGAGATATTCTCTCTAGTTGTGAAGTTATCGTCTGTTCGTGTGTGTCTAGGCCTGGTAGCTAGGCTAGACTTGGAGATTGAGCAGATGGATGTCAAGGCGACCTTCTTGTATGGTGATCTACAAGAGGAGATATGCATGGAGCGTCTAGAAGGTTTTGTTGTGAAACGGAAAGAAGACTATGTCTGCAGATTAAGAAAGAGTTTATACGGCCTGAAGCAACCACCAAAACTGTGATACAAGAAGTTTGAGTGTGTTATGAAGCAACATGGCTATAGGAAGACGAAAGATGAGCACTGTGTGTTTATACAGAGATTTTCAGCTGATGACTTCATTATTCTTCTGATACATGTAGATGAAAAATATAAATAGGAGATTTTTTTTTTAGACTTAGGTGATTTTGGTCTTGTTTGACCAAGAGATTCCGTGCGTAGCCTTGGTTTGTTTGATATCATCGCAGCCAAGAGGACCTCTCATCTACTGCAAACAGCAACACAGCATAATCATGTAAGGAGGAATAGAAACCAGTCCAGCTATTGCTTCAGTTCATCGACAAATTTTAGTTTCAGTTTCTAGTTACAACAGTCAATTTTCCTAGGCCGTTTGGAGGCAGCCCCGGTGTTGGATCAGGTGAAATTTGATGAGCACATTTCTAACTCATCAATCTTCATTGAGAAGTTAACGATGTGTCATTTGGAGCTGTATTAACTGAGTTATTGCAGTCCAAAGTTGGCCACAGAAACATAAATGTTTTCGATGTTTATCCCTTGATTAGTTGATTGGTGTTGTGGGGATTGTTTGCGATTGTTATTTTCTCTAGTGCTATCTTGAGAGGATCTTATGTTCCTATTATTTCGTTGATAATGGAGCTTTGAAGTGGGCTTCGGTCTCGTGATTTTTACTCCTCACATGGAGGGGTTTTTCATGATAAAAATAGTGACTTTACATCTTTATTCTTTTATGCTTTGCTTCGTTTGCTTCTTAGTAGATTAACACAAGTGGAAGATGGTTATTCCGCATTGATTTATGTTCTACCTCCCATCATTCCTAACATGCATTACTCCTCTCTTATTATTTAAACTCAAGTTCTTTCAACGAAAGTACCTTTGTGCTTTGTTTGGTTCATTTCTTTTATATTGGCTCGTATCTTAAGAACAATAAAATTATACTCCCTCCATCTCACAAAGAATGTAACATATACGTATTTTGCATTATTCTATACGCATGAATACAAGTCTCATTTTCATATTAAATTATGTCTGATCGTCCCACAACATATATGTAACGCTCCGACTTCCACGTCTTGACGATGCTTAGGCATTATGCCATCACGACGTAGTCCGTGACAAGGCCAAGTAATCCGGACGGGTTTAGAGGTATAGAAGACAAGAAAAACCAACTAAGCAATTATATTATATAATTGTAATAGTAACATTTAGTTCACAAAATTACAGTCTTTTTTCAGTAACCAAAATATAACAAGTCACATTACATATTATCTCCGGCCAGCTTTCAGTAAGTCAAAATCCACCAGTTTAGTTACATGATAACCAAAGTGAGATAGCTATATGCATGCAGTCCTCACTCTACTGGACTCTATCATCAACCTGTTGATTTTCTGCAAACAAAAAACATAAACCGTGAGTATAAAACTCGGTAACCTAGAGTATATGAGTTTTGTTTGCAAGGTACTCCCCCTTCTATGGCGAATCGGTGAGTCCCAGTAAAACATTTTCGTAACTTATAGAAAAATACGAGAGCCATATCAAACAGTACTTTCGTTTATACGTCTTCATATCTTTTCTGATTTTTTGTTTTTATTACCACGAGTCCATAACTCGACTCGAAAGACAACTCCAAATATATGACAGACTCAGAGTACAGCGGTTACGGGTAAATCGTCAGTTGGGCTACCAATGAGATTATGTTTCTGCACGTGCATGTTTCGTGCATCACCGGGCCTCCCTGTAGAGACTCACCCGTCGCCCCACCACAACGGCATCGGAGCCGCTGCATGCATGCTAAGAGGATAGGGGATGCCCATCGCTCCCTATCTAGTTCCTCACCCATGACGATGACTCAAAGAATAACGTTTTAACACCCACCCAGGCTTATTTAAGGAAATAATGAATGATCCCAATGGATCTAAGAAGGGACACTACGTTTGACCTTCTTCATGACAATTCCAAAGGATGTAAACATTGGTCACGCCAGACCCAGGAAGGGACGCCACACTCGACCTTCATAATGTTTTCAAGGAAAATGACCAACGATCCAACGGATCAAAGAAGGGAAGCGCAATGCTCATATCACTAACATAATGAAACCAAACCATACATCCTCGTTTCCTTTTTATTTAAGCATTTAAGGGTCATTTTCGTTTATTTCCCAAGAGGGTATATATGTTATAATGTGCGTATTCTAGCCCATTTCAACCTCAATACCCTATATCACATATCAAACATATGTAAAACAATCATCCCCAGTCTCGATCCTGATGTCAAGGCCTTTTATTACAATCCGATCCCCCCATGATATATCTAGTATCGTTTCAGTACATAAAACTCGTGATTAAGTATACTTCATCATATCACCACACCAAGCATACACATATATAACGAAGTACACCCATGACATTTTGGGATCGTAATTAACATTAAATAGTGTCTCCTCACCTAATGCATGCACCACTGCATATATTATCGAAACCCTATCAACACATCAACCAACCAAACAAGCATATCATCGCCCTCCTGACGGTGCCCACCTCATCATAATCATCATAACATATCATATTGATGAAATATTAAGCACGAGACAGATTGAGAGGGGCTAAGTTATCTTTGAAGCATGTATAACCCTATATCGCTATAAAGCTTATGCAAACTCTAGAAACCCTAGAACCTTTGACACCCAATGTCACCACCTCTTATCATCCTGCTACCCTCGACTACCCGGATGTCTCCCCCCCTACTGGTGGTTCACTGGTGGCCGGTGAAGCTCCGACGAGATACTTTATGTTAGTTCGTGCCACAACCAAGGAAGACCGGGGAGAGGAGTTTCCATTTGTGTCCAGTGGCTACCCCCCAGCTGTTTCTACACCCTAGCAATGACGCCTTGGTTGTCATCACTAGTTGCTGGGCGGCGATAGTGGCTAGCAAGGTGGTTGTGGTTTGAAGGAAAATAGAGCAGCTTTGGGTCGAGGTCTTTTTCACGCCTTGGGAGCTGCTTGCTGTGGCAACGGTCTCCAACAGACGGTGAGCAGTGTGGTTGTATGGTGAGGGATTTCGATGATGGTGGTGGTTCGCGTGTCCGATATGGGTGTTCTCCGATGGTGTCCGTGGTGTTGGTTGGTGGAGTTCGACGGTGATGCCGTTGTGGCTGTTTGGTGAGGGTGGTGGCCGGGCTAGCAGAAAGTAGTGTGGTGTTTGGCGAGGATTGATGTGGTGGCCGGTTTCCATGGTGGCTTCGGTGAAGACGACGACGACATTGTTGATGGTCGATGGTGTTGGTGGTGATGTCGGGAAAGATGATGATGAGTAGGGAATGATGGTGGCTCGCGGTTGTGTGGTTGATGGCGGCTATGGTGGCGTTGCTTGGTGTTTGTTGAGGGAGAAGAGGAGATGATGTGTGATATAGTTTGGTCTTGTTTCTACGGGTTTGAGAAGAAGAAGAAGTGAAGATGACTGTGTGTGTGTCTCGGTTTGGTTTTTAGGTGAAGAAAAGGGGCAGTAGGTGTGGGTGAGGAAAATGGTGAGAGTGGTTGATGAGTGTTGGTCATAATATGGTAGTAAGTGAAATTTGAATATGGCAAGTGGGTTTGCATAGGATAAAAAGAATGGAGTGCGGAGGAAAATAACAACTGACATACGCTTTGCTGGACGAGTTGGTCCCTCTTTCAATTTTCGTCAGACTATTATTTATCCTACTTTTATAATATTGATCTTTCGATAATTATTATAAAATAATAATATCATATCCCATATAATAATTCAAAGTTTCTGGTATTAAAATGATTAACCTTAACGCATAAATCTTTAATGTTATAACGTTATAACGCTACTCGTTCGTTACATTTATTCACGCATTCATGATTTACGCACTTTACATATATTTTAAATAGCGATATAACATTACTATTTCATTATGTTTATTCGTTCGTACTTTTTATATTAAAAAACAAAATTTATAAACGCAGTTAACGTATTTTTAAAGTATGAAATTTTGAGATATTACATTACCCCCAATTTTTAGGAAGTTTCGCCCTCAAAACTAAATTTAAGTAGACGTAAGTGAAGAAGACTTGGTTATAAGTAACTTCTTAACAAACTCTAAACCTCTTAGGGTCTCAGGAAACAACTTTCTTTCTTTGCGGAGCATATCACATATTAAGCATGGGACTCTTTGAAGACGGTATTATGCCTCGTCTCAAGCTTATACGATCTTTGCCTCGCATATGCTCGAGGCTTTTAACGATTTGTTGTTGCTTTCTTTCAAGCTCAGATTTGCTTGATCTTATTTTTTTTATTATTCATTCTTTTTCGATATTCTTTTGAATTGATTTAAATTCTTTTATCCTCACATCAATAATGTTATCCCATTTCACCAATGACATAAACTTCGACCTTACGGCTTTAAGGTAGAGTATAGGTACATTAATAAAAAATTGTGATTGTAAGTTGACTCTACCATAGATGTATGTCGATTTCATAACCCCTGAAGGTGTGGGATGCATGATCAACATTGCTTTTTAGCATCAGGTCAATCTGCTTTCTTTGTCCTAATAGAAAGCAGTACTAATGTTTTAGTTCGTGCTGAAGGATTTCTCTTTTCTCTCTCTTTTTTTTTTTTTATATAGGTAATGCACTGTCCAAGCTAGATTGAGCTCCTTCTTTTTGTTGTTCTCAGAAACAAGCAACAAAATCCATTAGAATAGATCCCTATTTTCCAAAGGATTCCCAGAAGTTGTTATAAACCTCTTGATTATTGATGTTCGATCCTTACTTACTGGAATGAAGCGTATTTTGTGATAATTTTTATGACTCCTCTTATTGTGTCTCTCTTTATGAGTAGTATACTCAAAATTATGGGAGTACACATCTAATTATTCATTATCAAAGTATCCAAATCACTGTTTCATAAATACTATTTCCATAAGTGATTGGAATAACAACCAGTAATATTTCAATTAACCAAAAATAATTTAAATGGTTCTCATCTAATTGAGATTTTATATCTAAAGCCATCCATGAACATCGAGGTGCAACATTCCTTAATCAAAATATGGGTTATCTGTAGTTTACACCAGAACTCATTTGAACTAAAAGGTAGAACTTCTCACTGATAATGCTTTGGAGTAAAACTTTACTAATAACACAACACATATCTTACAACCATATCTCTATCAACCACAGTAAAAGATCAGACATACAAGACCTAAAACAAGTATAACTGGTATCATGACATATTGTGCTAGGAAGTCTACTTCCTCAGACATTGCAATGAAAACGACAATGATACTGATCACCGCACCACAGAGCGTAAGAAACATAACTATTATACACAGCAGAGCAAACAGATGCATTGTTGCTGTGATTTGTGAGAAGATGAGAAAATTCTGAACCACGAAAGAGTTCATGGTTTCCACTACATATTTGTACTAGATAGGATAATAATAAGAAAGAGTTAAAATCTAAGAAAAATCTAAGTTTTCAATTCTCATTAATAATATTGGATTGTGAAGTGACTCGATTGTCATGCATGGGAAAACCTGTCCAAATGAAGACAAATAAGATCTAGGTTCAATATCTCAATCTTAAATATAACGTTGAATTCTCAAGTAGTATTAACTCGTATCTTAAACATAATTAATTATTAACTGAAAATCAACTCACATACGTTGTCTCATACTCATAGCTCATGTTAATCACATGTTAATCACATTTCTCTAAACAATCATAGCTCATATCTGATGACAACTCAACATAAAAATTTTACCTAACATTAAGATCAAATTATTCCCTGTATAAATAATTCTGTATCAACCGTTAACCTCAATAAACCTTGAGGTATTGCGAAAACTTAAGTCTAAAAGATCAAACTTAAGAATATACCATATCCATGGCATATTCTTAGTTTCAATCCCTAAGGTTTTAAGATTCTTGTTCTATAGATCTTGAGCATTGCTCATTATAATCAGTATTAGATCAATATCATGGTTCATCCCTTATTAGAGAAGAATAATTCATTATACTTCAATGCTTTTATGAGCATCTCATACGAACAAATCAAATTAACTTCTTGTATTTCTCCGATTATAAGTTAAGATTAGAAGTTAACGTTTTATAAACCACTGCTTTCCAAATAAGTAAACTAATTCGTTACATTAGCCTTATCTCATACTTTCTACCTCATCACGTTTTAAGTAACCTTATATGTGAATCAAGCTTATGTCACATTCTTTGCAAATCATTCCAAGACTATAATATCATCAACACTCAATTTGAGAAACATTGGTGTTGTATAGAAAAAAAAAATTTATGGCCTTCTCGAATTACAGTATATCCTTGGCTTTTATGTGCATGAGCAAGATTGATTTCTTGTTGGATCATTTTCTGTAACGCCATATTTCTCAAATAGGTGTTACGAGGTATATCACAACCTTACTCATATAAACTCGTCGTGGGAAGAATCATTCCCATAATAGTATATCGCTATTGGTTGTTTACACCCATACTGTAGTAATATCAGCTAGCTAGAGTACATTTTATATTGCTCAATAAACTGCAATAAATAGCCTTTCAAAATTCATAACCAATTTGCACGATTGCTGGATCACCATCCAGTAACTCTGGTGCAATAGAAGTATAGACTATAAAGTATTTCACTTTTGTGTTGTTGAGCTTTTATTATAATATGATTTCCTTTTCTTTTTTTCTTTTTTTATCTCTTTTTCAGAGTTATTAAACATCAATACGATTACTAATTAATGGTCAACTACATAATTTGGGAACTATTTGTATCACTTTTCATTTATAATATAGTTTGAAGATGTTCCTCATGATCTTGTTGCGTCTTGGAGTACACCAAGATGTCATCAACGAATACTACGATGAGCCGATCGATATATGATGTGAAATCCCAGTTCATCATATCCATGAAGACTGCTAGGGCATTGGTAAGCCCAAGCGGCATCATTGAAAAATCGTAATGCTCGTAGCAAGTACTAAAGGCAGTCTTTGACATATCATCGGGTTGGATACGAAGTTAATGATATTCAAAATAAAGATTTATCTTCGAGTACACCGATGTTCCCCACAGTTGGTCAAAGAGATCGTCGATCCTTGGCAGAGGATATCGGTTCTTAACAGTAAGTTTATTTAGCTCGTGGTAATTGACACAGAGTATCATACTTTCATTCTTTTTCTGTACAAAAAGAACTGGTGTGTTCCTTGGAGACATACTAGGACGAATGTATCCTTTCTGAAGAAGCTCTTTCCGCTTTCATTCGTAGCCTATTATTGCTCAATGCCTTTTTGGTCATCTCAACTTCATGAAGGTATCACAATCATGGAGATTAATTACCATAAGATCGAAAGGGTATTTCACACCTCTCATGGCCACAGTAGTCAAGGGACAGGGTGTTTATACACGACAATGTCCTTGAAAAGTTCATTTTGAACTTTTATTTTTGATTACGCTTACATAGTTAGTACTATTATACTCTTCTTTGAGTATAACTTATCCATAGGGTAGTAGGTGATGCCAGACTCAAATAGAGCATAATAGCAGACGAGTAGGGTTGGGCATAATGCCAGACTCAAATAGAGCATTATTAAGAGTAAGTTGGTGAAAACCCCACTATCTAGATTCTCCAAAAAAAAATTCTATAAACTTATACAATCTTAAGTTGCTTCGCAGAAACTTGAGGTTTCATATTATCACCAAACACTAACAATGCACATTTAGATGTCACACTGTTGTCTTTGAAAGCTCAGATCACCAATATATTCTTACAGAGTTAAACAAGATTTGCTACTTTCAAAGGACCTTGCAGCATTATTATGTTGTCATTTTCACCACTGGGGAAAATATTTCATGGTAGTCTTCCCCTGCAACTTGTGAGTAACCACTAGCAACCAACCTAGCTTTATAGCATTCTAAGCTCCCATCTGCCCTTAATGTCACTGTGAATACCGATTTATAACCTATGGCCTTCTTTCCTGGTGATAATTTTACCAAATCCCAGGTCTGATTGTGGGAAACGGCCTCAAGTTCCTCATTCATCTTAATTACCCATGGGGTATTTGAGGCTGCTTCTTTAGAAACCTAGGATTACTATAAGCATCAAGAGACTCAATATGTTTCTAAGCTGATATAGAGAGACAATGAAATTTGACTAAATTCTCTAGATGTGAGGTTTGTAATGTTCATAATCCTGTAGATACGCAGGGGTTTTTGTCACCCTTGTCGAGTGCCTAATCCCTTCTTGTGAAGTGTGTCTCTAGTAGGACTTTCTATTATAATCACATTTTCTACAGCAATAGATGTGTTGTAGTTTCAAACCTATGATATATAGAAATTGAGTGATTGACAAACTCTAGTCTTAGAATGTCCCAGTGTGCATCAAGGCTGAGACTCGTCTGCTTGAAAAGTGAGCCTGTAATGGATGCGTACTATGGCTGATTCAGAAAGGAATGCAATAAGACTGGCAACATTGAGGTCATGAGTAAAGAGGCAGTAAGGCTTGGGCATTTGGGATTCTGCAGTAAGGAATGGTTTATCCTGGATTGCTTTTATGTGAAAAGGGTTACTACAGCAAGACTGAAGGAAAGTAAGGCTGAGTTCAACAAAAGGGTCCAGATGAAGTCAAGGATCATGTGTTGCCTTTTGTGCCGTGTCAGTGTCCTTTCCTACATAAAAAACCAGAGGTCACGGGTTTATGAATATGGTTGCAGAGTGGCATGAAAGTGACTTTTAAAAGAAAGGATAACTTCAACAACGGCTAGAAATTTGGGATTGCCTATAAATACAAAGGCAATGCCCAAGGTTTCATAACTTTTGAATTTCTGAATCTCCTTTTGTTGAACCTTGTGATGTTTTGATGATGACAAACAGTAGAGCACTAATGATTTACAAGTTTGATGATGTGCAAGTACAATGTACAACCTTGGGGGAATCTGATGGATACAATATTGCATATCAAGGAAGTAATCAAACTTCAAGCCAAAGATGACAACTCAAGTAAAATACACCAAGACTACAAGATGGAACTGCAGATCTATCAAGTAGTGTAAAAGTGTGTTGTAGACAAGTTGGTACTCTTGTCTATTAGTTGTAGTAGTGAGCACATAGGATTTGAATTAACTTGAAACATGTTTTTGAAAAGAACTTAACCTTGACTAAAAATTGGTTCTTGTCACAGTGACAGTCCTGTAACAGAATCCTGATTTTTTGGTTAGTGATTCAAAAGAGATTTTTCATATTTTTAAATTGGATATTTATCAATGTTTAAAACGAGGTAGGGTCTCAGGGTTTTACAAAAACGGTTGATCTTTCAACAAATTCCTATGTGGGATAGTGGCTAGGTTTTTTTTTTTTTTTTTTCTACCAGAGCAGTTTCTGGTTTAGCCACGTTCTCCATGACTCCACCTCTCCATAAAATGCTA
Source organism: Drosera spatulata (assembly GCA_035668315.1). Lineage (NCBI taxonomy): Eukaryota > Viridiplantae > Streptophyta > Magnoliopsida > Caryophyllales > Droseraceae > Drosera > Drosera spatulata. Next base: position 618 of record JAOVYX010018368.1, on the reverse strand, counting down.
TTTTCACTATTTAAGAAGATGGAAAACATGCTGATGATTTATCGATTCACAAAGTATAGAAATTGCAAAGGATTTTTCAAGGTGTTCTTGTGAAATTCAAATTTGATGAATCAAGAGGTTCGATGCTTTAAATGATAAAAGGTATTCTCGAATCTAATGTGCTCATAGCTATGCTGATCGACAAGGTATCATTCTGGATCATTGTTTGAGTCTGTATAGTTTTTGGTTTACAACAATCACTTGTGGAGTGGATTGTTGCGTAGAGAAACCTTGGCCTAGGTTGATATAGGTGACTACAGCACAGGAGGAGTTTGTATTGTAGTTCTCCTTGTCTTAGGGTAGACTAGGTGAATGGACTTGTAATAGGGTTTAAAAGTTTGGAGTCTTGCAGTAGAGTCTGTAAGCTAGAGATGATATATTATACTTAGGGATGTTATAGTACATTGTTGTATCTCTACACTGAATGTAACTCCCTGACTTAGTTAAGGATGAACCAGTATAAACTCTGTGTTTTTATGTTTCTGCACTGATCATCATTTTTTTGAACTGAATCATATACGAAAACTGACTCATTTGAATTACAATCAATTGTTTAAGTAAAATTCAAAATTGAAAATA
>JAOVYX010018367.1:0-20317 GCA_035668315.1 Drosera spatulata | reverse complement strand
CTTCTGGCGGAATCACTCCCGGACAGCGACGGTGAAGTCGCAGGCGGCGCCAGGGTGGCCGGTCTAGGCCGGGAACGACGACGAAGACAAAGACGAGATAAAACTGAGACAAAAACGAAGACGGAGGCGAACGCTTACCTTTTTCTCTGTCTTCGCTCTCAATCGCAGGTTTGATGTGGTTTGAACGTTGGTTGGAGAGTGTTTAACTGGTTGTTGAGATTTTTACGGAGGGGTTAAAGGGCTGTATCTCGTGAAAATAACTACCTGATATCTTTCTCTCTTTTTTTTTTTTTTATTTACAAGATTTCAGGGATATTACAAACGTCCACCTCCAGAATTGATGTGTGCATAAACACACATCATTTTTTTACTTTAAATTCTCGTTTTGTTCCCTTTGTATTGTCCATTTTATGTTTTTAGTGGGTTTTTGGTCTGGAATATTGATACTGCTATTTGTTTGTGTTTTTCGCAGATAAGCATGGATTTTGGACGTGAAATCATCAAGGCAGAAATTGGATGAAAGCGTGTCAAAGAGTTTAAAGCTAAATGTTGATGTGATCGTGATTTCACGTGTTTTGAGGAGAGTAGTAGCTGGATTTCACGTCGTTTCTATCGTTTTTATGTGTTTCTATGGAGTTTTAGGGGTTGGATTGATGTTAAGTGATGTTTAAAATGTATTAAGGTGTTTGTAAAGTGTTGGCCGTATTCTGTACTGGAGGAAGCAGCGTCGCGGACAGAGGACAGAAGTCTCGGGCGCGACACGGCCGTCATAGCCACGACACCAATAATTTAAGTTGTCACGGCCGCGACATTGCGGAAGCTCGGGAGATTAAATTCTGTTCGACTACGATTAAACTAGCACCGTCCGATCTTTTTTTAATCGGTTTTTCTCCCATAAATACACCATTTATGGAAGAAAATGAGGGGGGAAGATCAAAGGACGATCAGAGAGAAGCACAGACGCCGCCACCACACTCTTCCACCTTTCTCACTCGTTAGGGCTCGGATTTGGGTGACGTTAGTTTCGTTCTTCATCATTTCACTTAGGCTACCTTGTGGGTTTTCATGTGCGCTGTAACACTCTCATTTTCAGATTGTTTCAATTCTGTCATAATGAGTATTTATATCGTTTATGCTTGTTTCCTTATTGTATCAATGCATATGCGTGAGTAGTGATATTGTGGGGATGAATAGATGAATTTGTGACGAATTTGGATCATGGGATTTAGGAATTGAATCTGAAACAATTTGTAAATGATGAATGTTGATGCATGAAACTTATATTAATGACATATGGCTTATGAATATGAAATTGATCACTTTATATTTATGAGTTAAGGCTAATAGATCATGCTAAATCATTCAAATATAGTAGCTTCATGTTATGAATGGTTCAAGCTAATTATCATTTATACATTAAAGTTTGAATGCATGTAATATGATTAATTAAGCTAATCAATAGTCATATTATGATTGATTAATTTCTATGTTATTTATTCAATTTAATTAATTTATTTCATATTCGTGCTAAATGAATCTGGTTTAACTTAGTTAAATAGATTGATTTGTCGAGATAATTTAGGAAAGTTGTGAGTTAAGCCCAAACTCACTACGACCAATCCAATTAAACCATTACGAACTAAATTAGAAAATCCATGATTGATCTAAAGGAGTTGGAAATAATTCGAAAATCATTCCTACGCTTTAATTAATTGATAAAAATTTACATTTATTATTCTCTTGATTGTTTTTGTTACTTTTTATTATTTTTATAGTTTTTTTTTACCACACTAAACCCCTTAATTTATCGTTTTTGCACGCACAATGTGGGATTGGGTTTTATTTAAGTTGAATTAGTTATGATTGAGGCATCGCTGTTCCCTTATCTACATATCTTTAGTAAGGGTCTCTAAATTGATATCAAGTGTACAACCGTCCTAACACCCGCACCATTATCCTCAAATAATTAATCTCTCATCAAAACCCGTTGTTATACCAAATCAAAGATGGTATGATCGTTCAAGTATTGTTCAAAAAGTTGGGTCATTTCAATATAGTTGCAGTTTTCTTAGCAAGCAGACCATTTTGATCGACACTATGTTCACCGACATTCATAACTCGAGAATCATACACCCGATGGACAATTTGTGAAGTATTGGAAAACTAACTGCTCTGTCATGTACAAGCCCCTCGATCAGTTATGCATCCCACCAGCGAGTACACAGAGAAAAAAAACAGGTCAATTAATCAACGAGCCAACTTGCAAACGCTATCTTCATGCATGCAGAGAAAGAACAAGTCTTGCCACAACGTTTTCAAATCGAGGTTTTGTGAAGTCATCTGTGCTGTATGTATCCCTCAGAATGAGTGCATGAACAGCAGATCAACACAAAACCTGTAGTCGAAATGAGAAACAAAGCGAAAGAGAGCCGCTAACTCGCCGAAACATATCTTCATACATGCCAGAGGAAGAACTTTAGTCTTTACACAAGAAGCGTAACTGAACTGTGTGATACACCAACTACGACCGAAGGAAAAACAAAGAGTGGAGAACTACAAGAACAAAGAACAGAGAGTTTCAGTCAAATGCCTTGGAGTGAACTACATGGACGAGAGACATCACACCGCAGTGCCTGATTCAACTGGCATTAGCTGAAGTTGTTAGCGGCGTTTCCTGCGTCCCTTCTCCTTTTTCTCCTCAGCATTCTTCAACTGTTAAACGAACAAATTTGAGTGAGCTATTCACTACAAAGACAAAACTGTAACCATAGCATAGAATACAGGAAATAATGCGTTCTGGCAGAAATAGAAGAGGAATAACCCAGTTCCACAGATAAAGCCTTCGACATGTATAGGAAAATCACATATTATGACAGAACAGCATGCATCATCAAGTTGCAATTTAAGCATCACATACCATGATGAAGAGAACCCTCACGAACAGACCCACAAAATCAGTGAAAAGAGTCATAGCATGCACGACATAGTCCATATCTCCTTTATGTGCCTTCTCAATGATCTCTTGCGTATCAAACACAATATAACCCACAAAGATCAGAAGTCCAAAGTAAATCTGCAAGAATCCGATGACAATAATCACTTATGGTTCCCACATTTCTTTCCGAATAAAGGGGGAAAAACAAGGACAAAGAAAGTAGCACACCTCAAACATGAAGACACTCATGCTGGCTCCGAACAGAAAGCTAGCGAACTGCATCCATAAGAGAATGGAAATACCAGCAGACAGCAGCCCACCCAGATAAAGGTACTCACGACGTCTTGCCAACATGGCAGCCATAGAGAAACAACCAAAAGCTATCGCACAACCCACAAACGCAGTGACCAGAATGCTGACATTTTAAACCACCAAAAGCAAAACAATAATACGGTCAGATAAATATCTCCTCCTCATGAATGGGTGAGGGGGAAGGTTTTCAGCCACAGCATCCAAAGCTTGCAGAAATCTATGGTCTAAAGTATGGTCTAATATTGCTATAAGAAGAGAAAGAAAGACAGACAGACAAACATGCATTGTTATGTTGAAAGAAATTGTCCGCGGCATCTGAGCATGTGACTGCCATGAAAGCAAAGACACAAAAGGGGAAAAACGACACAGCTACTAAATGATGACTAACCTTGGATCAACCTCAATAGCTCTTTGGATCAAAGGACCAACAGAAGCTCCTTCAAGTAAGCCAGCAACCATTAACAGTCGAACCCTCATTTTCTGCACGGCATAAAGAAATCAGATAAACTAACAACTTCAACATGTGACAGAAACAACTCTTAACAGAGAAACAAATCACCTCCTCTTTTTCCGGTAAAGCAACAAGTGCTCCGATGCAGCCAAGAAAACCGAAGGTTGTCAACCAGCCACCAATATTCCAAAGGACATGCACATACGCCCCAACAGCAGATGCAAATAGAGCACAACATAGCGTGAGATAGACCTGACAGATCCAAAAAGACATACTTCAGAGGCAAAGAACAAAAGAAGCACAGCATAAAGCGCAAATGCAATGCGACTACCTAAAAGCCTCCTAAACAAATATCTTTATCAGCAGGAAAAACGATAACAAAGATGACATCAAGTTGAAAAAGCATATCACCAGTTCATAGAAACATCTAAAGCAGGGATAAGCAACAAGAATTGGGCATCACAGCTTCTGAAGACACACAAAGTGAACAAAGATGCGACCACAAAGTGAACGAAGTAATCCACCTACTTTCGCACTTATGCAAAAAGGATGACGAAAAAAATAACCCAATGAACTCAGAAAGATGTTTACAGGTGACCAAGTCTTGTGAATCATAGAAATACCCAAACCGCCTGTGAGCCAAGACTTCTGGTAAATAAACCATATGCCGCAAACACAAACTACACGGTGAACTCCTCCCGATATCTTTTCCCTCAAATAACCACTTCGGAGTGCTCCTTCCAGTAACTTCTTCAATTCGCTATACACTTCTCCTGATATCATTTTCTCTCCAAAAACCCATACAATGCGCTACTCCCAGAAACATTTTCGATTTGCTACTCCCAGCAACATTTTCGATTTGCTACTCCCAGAAACTACTTCAATTTATTCCTCCAATAACTTCTACAAACTTATTTCAACACTGAACGCGGGATGAGGATAGCTCAGGTTGTTATAGCTATAACTTATACGAAACAAGACTACGTAATCACTCATACGTTGCTATCGCTCAATTTCACCAGCGTGACAACTTGTATCAGATTAATTCCTCGTAAACAAAAACCAAAATCAAAACCCTGACAACAGAGAAAAACCAAGATCCCGAAGAATCAAACAAACAAACAACCAACAAGCAATACCAACGATTTGGCACACAAACACAAACCCTAGAAATCATGCCAATACCAACAGCTTCCAACCAACAAAATCACCGATCGCAAAACGACATCGATCTCACGAGTAAGCATCAAAACCCTAGAAAACAAAACACAGGGAATGAAAACTTGAGAGCGTGAGAGGGAATCGAAGTTTTACAAGCTTGAGATGGTTCTGGACGCGAGGAGAGATCTGATGGAAGTTCTTGAGAGTATCGAAACTCCACGATGATCTCTGGCGATGATCGGAGCCGGCGACGGACTCGAACAGCGATGAGAAGAAGGAATCCATTGATGCGATAGAAGAGCGAGAGGGAGAGAAGAGAAGAGAAGAGAGAGGGGAAATGAAGGAGTCGAAGGAAACGGGAGATGAATGAAGAAAGAGGAGGTGACTTGGAGGAGAAGTCGTCGATGTGAGTGGGGTTGGAATTGGAGATATCTAGAGGGGTCGGACTCGTTCTAGTGGGATCAAAGTTTTGGATCGGACTCGATGTGGAAATTTCCTTTGGGTTTGAGTATTGGATACAATGACGCTTGTGGACCAATTGTGCGGCATGGTTTGTTGTTTGGTCAACGTCACAATACTTATCTTACAATATCTTTTTTCTTTTTTTTTAAGTTATACATAATGTTATATTCCTTCTATCCCGAATTATTTATAACAGTTTAAAAATCACATCTATCAAGAAAAAAATTGACTCGCATCGTGAGACGATCAAATATCATGTTTTTGAAAAATTATCGTGAAATACTGATGATAATTTAAGTTATTTATTTCAATTTGACGTCAGTGACATAATTTTCTTGCATCATTAAGTTATGTACAATGATTGAAAATGTTGTATTTAATATGGGATGGAGAGAGTATAACCTTCGTCCCATTCCAATTCTAACCATTTGCTCTGACAATATAATTTATATGTGTGTTAAATTTATAAAAAAAATCAATTTATCCTTGTGAACGTGAGAGTGAGTGAGAGAAATGAGGAAAAAATGAGGAGAAATTGTGGTGGTGTGAGTTGATATCATATAAACTATGAGTATTTTGATAGTTTTATATGAAAAAAATATTAAATAAAAAAAGATTGTAATTTGAATGTGACGTCCCAAAAAAATATATTACAATTGAAATAGGAGGTAAGGAGTAATAAATTGACATATCTTGTAAGGGTATGAAAAGAATAAGAAGAAAAGAGACGAGGGAAATAAGATATGAACAGAACTAGACGATAGGAGAAGAGATGAGACTTTTATGACTTAGGGGAAGATGATAATTTCTCATTTCTGCTTTCTTCATTAGATACAAATCTAACTTAAATAGTAAAGTAGCTTAACCATAATTGGCAATGAACTATAATCAAGGAACAATTAACTAATAGTAATTATTCTCATCTAGTTAATATCATGGAATACTAATCCTAATTTTATGACCGTTAACATTCCCCACCGCTTCAAATCAGCCTGGTCCTCAAGGCCAAGATGTTTCCAATAAAGCATGACATGATTGATGATATCGTAGTGAATCTTGTTTTGTTGCATGCGTCCTCTGATCTTAAACGTTTTGACTCAAATGATGGTAACATTTGTAAACATGTAGTGTTGGACTTAGTTTGTAAGACACGACCTTCGACGCCTTTCATCAACGATGTGGTTACTGATGTCAAACAATTTTGATCAAAACTTGTTGCAAAATTCTTACCTTTTAGAACAATATTTTTGTATAGTATCACTTGGCTCAATAACTTCAAAAGCAATAAAGATAGGTGTTGTCTCTTCAAAAGTCAAACTCTTCTCTTGAGAAAGAAACTCTACCTTATACACTTGAACCAATTCTTCATTGCTTACTTGATTTGTTATTGGAGATGGTTCCAAGGTAGATAGCGTGATGACATCATTTTTCTCTTCCAGTGATGAAGTTGTAACCTTTGAAGAAACAAGGGCTTCTTTTGTAGATTCTTCTGGAAAAAGATGATAACGAGTTAATTGAATCTTCATCTGACAATATTCATTATAAACATACTTTTCATTAAGCATGTCGATCGCATTAGCACCACAACAGGGCATGAAAATTGAACCCATGTCAAAGAAGTGCCCTATAACATGTTCTTTATGTGTCCATAAGGAGAAAAAAAAAATTAAAAAAGTTCGGTCTCCTAAATAGGGTAAATCTCATTATGGATTTCGACAAGAAGGGTTGAGTTGACTTTCTCGTTGGAAAGCATATTGAGAAAATGAATCAAGGAGAATGAGATCCATAACGAGAGCACCAATGTAAGGGTAGAAAAAGAATAAGAAGGAAAGAGACGAGAGAAATAACCTAAGATGAGAATTAGACAACGGGAGAAGAAATAAGACTATCATGATTTATGAGAAGATTATAATTTCATTATGATACAACACGAAAAATTAAATACTATGTTGTATTTATTATGGGACGAAGGGAGAAAGACTATGTTGTATTATGAGAAGAGATAAGACTATGATGATTTATGAGAAGATTAAATACTCCATTCGTCCCATAATAAATACAACATTTTACTTTTTATACTATTCACACGTATTTTAAGGAGTTTCGTTATTCGTCTTAACGACATAAAAAAATTACGTCATTGGTTGAGGATTACAATACATAAATTAAACTATCTAGTATTTCATGATAATTTTGCAAAACCTGATATTTGATTATTCTGCAACACAAGTCAAAGTTTGCATCGGCATGTATGAAAATCAAACTATTACATTTTTTTTTTGGGATGGAAGGAGTACCAAACTAGCATTACTATAATTGACAATTAACTATAATCAAGGAACAATTAACTAATAATAATTTTTCTTAGCTAAGTAATATCATGGAATACTAATAGTAACTTTAGTATCGTTACACATGTATAAACTCACAATGTTATTATAGTACTATATATTTGATGATTATCTCTATCTCACATATAACATTTTTTATGATGTACACACATTCCAACACACTTTTTTTTTTTGAGGCAAGACAAATTAGATTATATTAGTAATAAGGGACAATTGCAACGATACACCCTTTACAATCAACCCAAACTTTACGTCATGAGGCTTTAAAGTAAAGTGGTATAAAACTCAATCAAAACTTTAATCAAACAACAACAACACTATATATGGTTTGAATCAACCGAGGAGGATGACAAGAAACTTGTTGGTATAGACGTTGATTTCTTTCCTATCATAGGTAATACTCCATAGCAGCATACTTTGTCTTCTCAAAGCCATATCAAACTTTCCCTTTGAGACTTTACTAAACTAAAAATTCCGCTCCTCCCATCTTCTTGCCTTCACAAGAAGCTTCACAAAGGCATAAAAGCCCTAAGAATCTCAATAACATAACTACACGGAAAAAATAAATGATCTCTTCTGTCAGGGATGTCATTACACAACATACGTCTATCATCACATAGCAGCCTCGACGAGCCATCCACACTTTAATTCAGATTCCATCCTTGGCTATTACTGTTTAGCTCGATTCACGCTTAGTATCATCAAGTTTTTAACATTACGACGTCTTTGTGCACGTTTACTACATTTGCAGGTTTTGATGCCTTGATATAAATTGTAGTTGACAACAAGCAAAAAGGATGATCAAAGATATTGAAAATGGAGCGTGATCGAGCGAAGAAAAAAACGGAGATGAAGTAAAGCTGGAAAACTCGAACCAATGATGTTGCCAAAGCGCCTGGGCGTAATTATCATCCACGCTTGGGCGTGACGTCTTTTGGCAGACAAATATGCAACCATGATTATTCTCAAGTGTTCGGACGTGGATCCCCTTTCTCAGCAAACATACCAAAGCGCCCAGGCGCTTTGTATCATGACGCTCGGGCACAGTTTTTGAGAAACTCCTGTCCCTAAATGCCTATAAATATCCTTTTTAGCCCCAAATGAGATTCATTCATCATCATACCACATGATGAAATTAGGGCTGGAAAGGTGATTTTGGGAGAGACGGTAGCCACGATTCCAAGGTGATCGAAGCGACGTCAAGGATCTTCATCGGATCGACATGGATTCCATCTTGTGATCGGTTTAGCATTTCTTAACTTGTTGATTACCTTTTTGAATTTTGATGATTTCTTGATAATTTCTATGAACGCTAGGTGTTTTTTGTATTGTCTTAGTACTCAAATCATGACCTAAACCTTTTGTTAGGGTTGTGATGTAGTTTGATGATTATATCGATGTCACTTTGAGTCATTAATCTAGTTTTTGATTGTTTTTGTGATTATGATTTGTGGTTATACGTAATGCTTCAACGAAGTGATCAATCGTTGTAAGATCCATGATATCATTTGATTTCGAGAGGATACGTTTTGTATCGAGACTCGACCACACACCCACATATTGAACGCGAGATCAAGAGATCGTTTGCGTGACGTGTGAGATACATTAGGAACCCACGAACTTCTTGCTTTCTATAACGTGACAGCCTCTCACCGAGAGGTGTTAAAGGAGACATTTCATTGGACGTAGTCTAAGGCTCGAGGGAGTTTAGGTTACATATTAGGGATCCAATCTATAACCACGTTTCATGATTAGCTAGATAAACGAAGTCATAATCCTTTCTCATCACCTATATAGAACCCCATCCTTCTATTGCTGTGTGTGATTGATTTTGATTGGTTTAGTTTAAAGTAGTTGCATCTTTAGCATTACATAACAAACTTAGTCACATCTAGATTGTTTAACCCAACACTACAAGATGTGGTGTCTATTGTAGCGTTTTTAAAAACGCTGGCATAGACACTTCTTGTAGCATTTGTAAAATGTTGTCATAGAAAATAAACACTAGCATTTCATTTTGCAAGAGATTAGGGATCAAAAAGTCACAGCAACGCAATTTAAAACGTTGTCATATATAAAATATTGCCTAAAGATAAATTCTTACCCATCCACGACAATGAATATCGCATACAAGACTACCGAAATCCTTTTTCCTTTTTCCTTTTATTTTATTTCAGAATATTTTCCTTGAACAGAAACTAAGCAGCACTCCGACACTCGCTACCTTCAGTTTCTCACAACGCCATTCTCTTCGAATAGAAAAACCCTCAATCCTTCTAGGTTTTAAAATCGTGTCTGAGCAATTTCGAATCGGTCATCTGCCCTCATAATCGCACATCTCCGGTCATAATTAGGTATTCCTCTTCCACTTTGATTTCACGATTGGCGTTCTATTCACTTTTGATTTCACGAATTGGGATTGCTAGTTTGTTTGTTTTTTTTTTTTTTTTCGACAATTTGGGATTTGGCGACATGCCTCTTTGTTTGATTATGATTTTTGGGTCTTAATTTGATGTCGATTGCTGTGATTTATGCGAAAGTATTTCAATATGTGATTTGTTGTCGTTGGTAGAAATTCGTGAATCGATGTAATTTTTATCGTGATTCACAGTTTTCTTCATTTTGTCGTTAGTTTTATACTATCGTGGATGGAGAGAGATTTAAGAAGGAAAATTTAATGTGGGAGATCTGAGGATAAGAGAAACATCAAATGAAGATTCACAAATACTACTTCATCTTGTGCCAAAGTCCTTTGATTTGTTGAAGTGGGTTTGTACTACTCGTCTTCTATGAGAAACTGAACCCGTAATGTTGGGTATGATTTTTTCTCTTGCTTTACTGCTGGGATTTAGGTTTGAAGCATGTCCTGTTCAAGTCTTATTATTCATTGACAATTCTAGCATAAAGTATTGCTAATGATTTTTTTGTTGTCTAACGCATACATATACATGTTTGCTTTCAAGACTATTGTCCATTCTGGTGAGCAATCATCGGGAGTTCTCTTGCTTTAGGTACATATATGTCTCTACACAATTAACTCAAGCTCTGTTGAGTTAATGAAGTAGGGTTTTTTCAATTCATTGTAGTTTAAGGCTAAAAAAAAAAAAAAAAGGAACTAGGGTTAAATAACATACAAGTCGCTATGTTACTATATATGATTGTTTAAATTTATGTGTACAGTGTAAGTCAACTCAATAAAGAATAAAGTTTTTTCTATTTATTACAGTTTAAGGTAATCTACTAACTCATTGATCTCTTTTCATCGACGATTTTTGTCATTGTTCTCTTTTCCTTATTGTTGTTGTTTCAGGGGATTCTATTAGAAGGCTTGCTTCATTGTAAAGGCCGGAGAATTTTAACTATACAGGATATTATAAATTTTACAAGTTCTTTTTTTTTTTTTCTCTGTTAAGTTTTCTAAGTATTCTTGTCATAGATGCAAGTATTTAATGGATACATGGATATGTGAAGTAGTATTACAGGGTTGTATTGATGCAATTCTAGAGGTTGATTTGTGAGTATTTGTGCTATATTGACTTGTATTCCTTGTAAGAGCTATAGGAAGTGTCGAGTTAAGAGTTTTTTTTTTCGGGTGCTTTTCTGATGCTGGAAGTTTATGTTGATATGATCGGTTGTTGGTGTTAAAAGTATGTCGCTTAACTCTTATGCGTGAAACAAGTTGGTATGGAGGTTAATTTTATTAAACTCTTGTGATGTTTGAATGTGGAATGAGTTTGATGCTGAAATGGCATGAGATTGTGTTTTTGTTTGGTTGTTTGTATAGTCCTTAGCCTTTGTTCAACAAAGGAACTTCTTGGATCATGTCCTTTCTTTTCTGATACTTTAAATGTGTGTATATAAATGTTTATACAGGATGAAGATACTGGAGCTGAACTTGGAGGCGTAAGGAGTAGAATCACAAGTAATAAAACTTGATTATGAAGATATGTCGATATATGCCTATCTAACTTTTTATGATTCTTATGTTTGAGATCGAGAGTTTTTGGATATAGTAACCTGTATGCTACTTGAAGTCATGTATTGCTAGTCCTAATTTAGGGGTTCATGTTAATAGTTTTGTTGTACTTTCAGTTATGTTGATTGGTGATTTTGTATTTGAATGCTGCCCTATCTCTATGGTAGCATTTACAAAAAAGGAAAACTATTCACACTTCAGTTGTTAGATCTAAGTCTTCGTGGGACAATAACTCTTATACTTATTTTATTACCTGCTAACGGCACGTACACCTGCGTTTTATCGTCATATACAAAGTCGCAAACAAGTTTTTGGCGCTGTTGTTAGGAACTTTGTCTCTACAATCGGAGTTAATAGTTTCCTTATGATTAAACATTTTTTTTTCTTATTTTCTATCTTTTCCTCTATCTTTTGCAATCTATTGAGTTTGTGTTGCATGTTTGTGCTTTTTGTACGTGATTCCTATCATGTATGCAACATTGGCCTCAGGGTACATTGCAACCTCCCGAGATTGAACGGACGTTTACGTAAACCGCAAACAACAAAAAGCTTCTTCTTGTGCAACATCTTCTTTAATGTATCCGCAAGACATTCAAAACCAACTTTTGGAGGGTGAGGTGCAACACAACACTCCCCAACCTCCCATCCAACTGATGGACCTACAAGCTCAAATCCAAGTGACAATCAAAGCCGAGGTTCAAGCGGCTCTTGCGGGAGTCAATCAACCTCTACTGGCCACGCCATCAATGAAGGAGTAAGCTATGTCCAAAGTGCTCAATGAGTATAGTGTCATCGTGACCCCAACCATTGATGCTCGGAACTTCGAAATCAAGCCTTCCCTCATTAATATGATTCCAGGCGAGCCATTTAGTGGATTTCCTAACGAGTGTCCTAAATATCACTTGGCAAAATTCCTTATGAGAGGTAACATGATCATGGTAAACGGGGTGATGGAGGAGACTATCCGACTCTTCCTCTTTCCCTTCTCTGTGAAGGGGAAGGCGTCGGAGTGGCTCTTCAATCTATCGTCGGCTTTTATCCTTGGACCGCTATGGCACAAAAGTACTTGATGAAGTTATTCTCTCCGGCTGAATCCGCAAAGCTCCGGATCGATATCACTTCATTCTCACAATATGATCTAGAGACTCTTCATGAAGCTTGGAAGAGGTTTCAAGGAATTGTTGAAGAAATGTCCTCATCACGAGTTATCCGATTAGATGTAAATGGAGAGTTTCTTTAAGGGACTCTACCATGAGCTTCGGGTCTCCCATGATGTGGCGGCCAAAGGATCTTTCATGAACCTAGACTATAAGATGACATGTGACCTACTTGATTCTATGACGGATAGCTCATACCAATGGCCAGGAGAGAGACAACTTCATAAAAAGGCACCAGGTATGCTAGAGCTTGACACGACGACCTCCATCATGTAGCAACTCGATGCCCTCACGAAACAAGTGAGTACTCTTTCGGCTAGCTCTTCCAATGCACAAGTCAATGCCATTCAAGCTCCCCCTTCTCCTTTTTGCGACGTGTGTGGAGGACCTCATGGGAGCAATGAATATCACTTGTATGCTCACATGATGCAAGCTTAATCTATGGAGCAAGTAGTGTATTGGCATGGATTCATGCAACCTCCTCAAGACAATAACTAATATAACCTGAACAATGCTAGAAACTATCCGGGTTTCTCATGGAAGAACAACCAAGCCGCTCTCACTCCTTTGGGTTTCACTCCGAATCCTCTCAACCGCCAAAGCCCAACCTTGAAAGCATCCCAACTAAGTATATAGCTAAGTCGGATGAGAACTTTCATAGGCACGAGACCATTTTGCAAAACGATGGAGCCTCGTTGAAGAACTTGGAGACCTAAGTAAGGCATATCGCGTCACTCTTGACATCTCTATCTCAAGGCACCTCACCTAGCATAACTGAGATCAATCCAAAGGAGAATGTCAAGGTGGTTTCTACTAGAAGTGGAACAACCTTGAAGGATCCAGAATGGCCTAAGAAAGATGAGCCCCAGAAAGAGATGGAACCCAACACTTCTAAGGTGAATGATTCTATCCATGAAGCCCTAAAGGAGCACGTGAATGAAGAGACTTCTTCTTCTAAGGAGAAGTCCAAGGTCACGTCTAAACTCTTTCTTGATATCCCCTCGCCTTATGTTTCCATCCTCAATGTTTCACGAAGCATAAACTTGACAAGCAATTTGAGAAGTTTCTTGAAGTATTTAGGCATCTTCATATCAGTATTCCTTTCGCCGATGCTATGACTCAAATTCCAAGTTATGCCAAGTTCATGAAGGAGATTCTTTCTAAGAGGAGAAGGCTAGAGGATTTTGAAACCGTGAAACTAAATGAGGAGTGTAGTGCTATCATTCAACGTAAAAGTGTAAGGATCCCGGGAGTTTCAGTATTCCTTGCTCTATTGGAAATCGTGTCTTTTCTAAAGCTTTGTGTGATCTAGGTGCTTCAAACAACTTGATGCCTTGTGTTGGTTTTTAGAAAATTGGAGCTTGGAGAGGCATGTCCTACTACTATATCTCTACAACTCGCGGATCACTCCATCACCTATCCTCGTGGTATTATTGAGGATGTGTTTGTCAAAGTGGAATCTCTTATCTTTCTAGCCGGCTTTATTATACTTGACATGGAGGAGGAAGACGAGGCCCCATTATTCTTCATCGTCCGTTCTTGGCTATTGGAAGTCCTATTATTGATGTGCGCAATGACAAGGTTTCCCTTAGCATCCAAGACGAGAAGGTGACATTTGACGTGTTCAAAGCTATTAAGTGCCATGATGAGGTCCCCTCTTGTATGTGCTTTGATGTGATTGTTGAATGTCCCCAAGAGACTTTTGATACCTTGTATGGTGATTCTCTTGAGGCTTGTCTCTTATGAATAGAAGGTGAAGAAGACCCTTTGTCAGTGGAATAGGTGTTAAGTCTAGACTCTTCGCCCATCTTCGATGCGAATTATAGAGTTTAGCCTTTGATACGTGATTCACCAAAGAAGGAAGATGAAGTTCTTACCCTGGAATTGAAGCCTCTACCATCTCACTTGAAGTATGTATACCTTGGTCCCTTCTCCTCTTATCCGGTTATTGTATCTTCAAGCTTGAGCATGGATGAGGAAGACAAGCTTCTTATGGTGCTTAGATAACATAAGTCCGTTATTGGGTGGACAATCAGGGACATCAAAGACATCCATCAATCCTATTGCATGCACAAAATTCTTATGGAGGACAACTTTAAGCCTAGTGCCGAGCATCAAACGCGCCTCAACCCTAACATGAAGAAAGTGGTACGAAAGAAGGTATTGAAGCTCTTAGATGCGAGTATTATCCATCTGATATCGGAAAGTGAATGGGCGAGTCTCGTTCAAGTTGTTCCCAAGAAGGGTGGCATGACGGAGGTGAAGAACGAGAAAAATGAGTTGATTGCAACTCGAACCGTGATGGGATGGAGAGTGCATCGATTATTGCAAGCTCAATAAGGCCACTCGGAAGGACCACTTCCCTCCAGTATTCATCGATCAAATGTTTGATCATTTGGCGGGCTGTTCTTACTATTGCTTCCTAACCGGGTATTCTGGCTACAATCAAATCATCATCACACTGGAAGACCAAGAGAAGACTATCTTCACTTGCCCTTATTATACGTTTTCCTACCGGCAAGTGCTTTTTGGGTTGTGCAATGCACCGGCCACATTCCAACGATGTATGATGGATATATTCTTGGACATGGTGGAACGCTATATAGAGGTATTCATGGATGACTTCTCGGTGTTTGGAGTTTCTTATGATTCGTGCTTAGCAAACCTCTCTCTTGTGCTCAAATGGTGTGTCGAGACCAATTTGGTCTTGAATTGAGAGAAGTGCCACTTCATGGTTTAGGAAGGCATAGTCTTGGGGCACAAAGTCTCCTCTCAAGGCATTGAAGTTGATATGGCGAAGATCGATGTAATTGTTAAGCTCCCACCGCCATCCAATGTCAAAGAGGTTCGAACCTTTTTTGGCCATGCTGGTTTCTATCGACGATTCATCAAGGACTTCTCAAAGATCACCAAGCCACTATGTAACTTACTTGGGAAGGATACTCCCTTCCTCTTTAATGATGAGTGCTTTAAAGCATTCAAGCATCTAAAGAGGGCCCTAGTATCCGTTCCGATAATGGTTGTCCCTTCTTTGGATCTCCCTTTCGAGTTGATGTGTGATGCAAGTGACTACGTTGTTAGGTTAGTATTGAGGCAACGCACGGACAAGATCTTCAATTCCATCTACTATGCAAGCCGAACTCTCACGGGTGCTCAACTTAACTATGCCACAACTGAGAAGAAACTTCTTGTCGTAGTCCTCGTCTTTGATAAGTTTCACCCATACTTAAATGGCACGAAGGTGATTATCTACACCGACCATTCGGCAATCAAGTGCCTCATAGAGAAGAAGGATGCCAAGCCTAGACTCATCCGTTAGGTTTTCTTGCTCCAGGAGTTCGACTTAGAGATCAAAGACAAGAAAGGGACGGAAAACCTTGTATCGGATCATCTTTCAAGGCTCGAGAAACATGAAGGACATGGCGAAGAGTTGGTGCCTATCAAAGAGACATTTTCGGATAAACAACTCTTCGCGATGGACATGAGCAATGCACCATGGCATGCAGATTATTTAATTACCTTGCAAGTGGGTTGCTTCCCCTGGAGATGACTAGTCCACAAAAGAAGAATTTTCTCCATGATGTGCTATTCTATATGTGGGATAAGCCTTTTCTATTCAAGCATTCTGCGGATAAGATGATCCAAAGGTGCGTTCTAGAAGAGGAGATGGCCGACATTCTATATCATTATAATGCTTCAGAGTATGGAGGCCACTTTGGAGGAAATAAGACGGCGCTAAGGTACTTGCATCAGGATTCTATTGCCCTTCTTTATTCAAGGATGCTCATACTTATGTTGTAAGTTGTGATCGATGCCAACAAACCGGGAACATATCTTCACGGAACTAGATGCCATTGAACGTTATGTTGGAGGTTGAGCTCTTTGATGTATGGGGCATCGACTTCATGGGCCCCTTCCCGATGTCATTAAAAAATTAATATATTCTCGTGGCGGTGGATAATGTGTCTAAATGGGTCGAAGCAATAGCTATTCCCAGGAATGACGCCCGTGTGGTAACGCAATTCTTGCAAAGAAACATCTTTACAAGATTCAGTACCCGTCGGGCAATCATTAGTGATAGAGGCACACACTTTTGCAATCAACAATTTAATGCTCTTTGTGCAAAATACGGAGTCCGACAAAAGGTAGCAACACCGTACCATTTTAAACAAGCGTTCAAGTCGAGATCTCCAATCGTGAGTTGAAAAAGATTCTTGAGAAGACTGTTAATGCCTCACGAAAAGATTGATCGAAGAAGCTTGATGATGCACTTTGGGCTTATCGTACGGCTTTCAAAACACCGATTTGTACTTAACCGTATCAATTGATGTTTGGGAAGGCTTGTCAGTTACCGGTGGGGTTAGAGCATCGTGCTTATCGAGCGACCAAGTTCTTGAGCTTTGACATGCAAGAGGTGGGTGCAAAGCGACTCCTTTAACTCAATGTGCTAGACGAATTTAGCTGAGAAGTGTATTAGAACGCCAAGATTTATAAGGAACGTGTGAAGGCATACCACTACAAGAAGATTCTTAACCGGAAGTTCTAGTCCGAGACAAAAGGTTCTACTCTACAATACTAGGTTGAGACTCTTTTCGGATATGCTAAAATCCCGATGTTCAGGTTCATTCATTGTCAAAGAAGTGTTCCCATATGGCGCCTTTGAACTTGAGAGCAAAGATTCAACCTTTAAAGTGAATAGGAAACGTTTAAAGGCGTATTTTGATGGCAACGTTAATGGTTCACCGTCAACGCTCAACTTGATGGCAAGATAAAAGAAAAGTAAGTTATAGTGTTGAAGGTTGATATTTGTATACAGAAACTCAAGTATATGTTATATCTTTTATTCTATTCACCCGGGATTCTAAGATTCAGTAATGTCTCTGAATCAATCTTGCTTACCTTGTGCTAAATGAATTAGAGTTACATTACAGTGGTTTCTTAAGAGTAGTATGTCGGGGCTTACCTTAAGAGTAGTAAGTTACCTTGTGCTTACCTTGGGAATGTCGGGCTAAGGACGTTAAACCAAGCGCTGCGTGGGAGGCAACCCACGAGGAGTTTTCTTGTTTTCAATAAGTCATTTCGGACATGGTTAGTTAGTTTGTAACATTTCTTATGTGTTTCTATGTTGTCTTGTTTTGTAGGAATCGAGTCCATTAAAGGAGCTCAAGATGAGAGTCAAGACATGTTTCAAAGCAAGAAAACGGTAATTTGTAGAGGGTCATTAGGGGAAACGGTCATCAAACGCGGTGTGTGCTTCGTTTTCCATGATTTTGGTGGTCGGAGTCATGAAAAAGGGGTAAGCAGTATTAACATCGAAATGCGCTGGGCGCAGTTACACTCCACACCCGGGCGCGGTCCAGCTTCCCCCAAATCACCAAACTAGGAAACCATGCGAAGCACCCGGGCTTAGGCCTTGTCCATGCCAGGGTGCGGTTTAGCAAATATTGCCCCCATAAACCCGAGTCCCCTTCATCCTCAACTCACATCCCTTCTCACTTTTGCATCACCACGAACGGCAACACCTTACAATTATAACTAAAGTGCACGAATCCTTGTTTTTTTCTTGTTCAAACTCCCGATCTCTACAAGGTTGTCACGTCCATTATCATTCATGTTCATTAATTTGATTGAGTTGGATAAATTTGGATGATTTTGATTGGTTTAAAGATAAGGGTTTATGTTTGGGTTTGATTTGAGAATGTGAAAATTGTGTAAAGATGTTTGGAATGGATGATGGGGATGACTAATTGGATGTAATGGAATTGATGTGGATGTAAAATCTAGGTCGGTTAGGGTTTGGTTAGGGATTAGAGCATGGATTGCTGTCACACCCCGAGCTCCACGTCATGGGACATGTGGCGTTATGCCATCACGAACCCAGTTCGTGACAAGGCTAAACAACCAAATGGGTTTAGAGGTATCAAGAGTGAAGGAAAATACCTGTGATGCTTTGATCCATAAGGCTTGGCAAACACATATTCATTTCATACAACAGTGCGGAAGCAAATATGTTACACAGCTTAATGGCATGACCAGTACACATCATATATTACATATCTATAAACCCATGAGTTTCATTACATCATCCCAAAATACAGAAGGCATCAAACATCTTCCATGATCATCATGTAACTTACCTACAAACGGAATACATAACCCATGAGTATGAAACTCAGTAACCTAGAATGTATGTCTCACATTTGCAGGGAACTCCCCTGACTATGACGAATCGATGAACACCAGTAAAACAAATTTGTACTTAGTAGAAAATATGTATGTCATATTACATACGCATGTTTGTATGATTTCATATCTTTTGCATTCATTGTTGTTGTTATGGACCCATGACCCAAGATACTCCAACATACAGACTCTGAATACAAGGCTCGTCAGTCATCAATCGAGTTACAAGAATTTGTCGATTGAAAAAGATAGTATAACTTGCTTCCAACGGGCTTTATGTGCCTTTCATTGGAACAGATTTGAACCTCTCTGACAGAGAGTGACCAGTAATGTGCTTCCAACGGGATCTATGTGCCTATCATTGGATACCTTCCTACCAAAGAGGATGGGGGTTGCCCAACGCTCCTTAGCTAGTTTCAGTTCACCCATGGCGATGACTTAAAGATTTTGGCTAGAATTCAGTCCCCAGGACTTTCACTTGACATTCGATAGATTTCAAGAAGGGACACCAAGTACGATCTTCTTTCTCAATGGTTTTAACAGGGAGATGATGGCAGTGCTGAGCTCATTTCCCAGACCACGTTCAAGAGAGTATGACAGAAGACTTGATAGACCAGGACACTTGTACCATGTTCAGCTTCTATGTTTGAATATGTGTTCATTGTTGGTTAGCATTTCATTCTTCGTGTCATCAAGCATTGTAATCTCACTTCCGACAGTACTCCTGTTTGCATGTGTTCCCATGATTTCGTTTGATATTATTCATACATCGTAAAAACACCTTGCATATATATTGGAATATACTGTTTATTTGTAAAACATAGTTGTTGTGTGTTTTGTTCGATTACAACCCCAATAATTTCCCATATTTTAGAATAATCCAATTTAAATAGAGTTCCATACTTGATTTCAGCGTTGCATGGTCGCATGCATTATTCTTAATATTCCTTAGTGGCACATTTGTGCACAAATATAGAAGACCAGACCTTAAGGTTGATGTTTGAGGTCGATTTCGACCTCAAAAAGGTATCTGTTGTATACAGGACAAGGTCGCGGGCGTGACATAGCCAGTCGCGGGAATGACAAGGTGTCGTGGGCACGACTAGCACCCGTCGCAGCTGCGACGATTCGGGTTTGCTGAAAACGCAGGAAGTTCACAGTGAACACTCACGAATCCTTCCAACGTTGTATTACACGCATAAAACCTTTTCTTCCAGGCATATGCACGACACATTTACAATCGAAAGGCACTCGTACAGATAACATGATCGTAACAAATATAAACACATCGGGACGGGTTAGGTTACCTAAAGAGTCTATTTCCTCGAT